>VWYH01002951.1:705811-761630 GCA_013399365.1 Pampusana beccarii | reverse complement strand
AAAAAAAAAAAAAAGTGCAGCCCTTCCAGTACCGGAACAAGAGGATTTTCTTCCTAGAGAAAAGCCACCGAGCTCCCTGCAGTTGCGCAGCCTTCGCTGTGACGTTCCACGTGCAGTTGTGACAGGACACAGGCTGGTGGCACCCCCACATCCCCCTTGTGCGCACACCGGCAGCGACACGGGGCGCGTAACTTGTGCGTATCTTACAGCTCCACAGAGTAGTGTGCAGGGTCCTACTAACAGCTACAATAATTGCACTGCGAATTTGAGTGGAATGAGAACAAGCTTTACAGTCAGTTTAGGCGTTGTTGGCTTTTTTCTCCGATTCCTCCTTGTTCGGGTCCTGTTTCAACTTGTAATCAGCCAAGGCAGCCTTGATTGCGTCTTCAGCCAGCACTATGAACAAAAAAAATAGATATTTCAAGGACAAGGAAATGTTTTTTTAGAACAAAAGATGCTGTAGGAACAAGAGCAGCCACTACAGACAGCACCAGAGTCTGAGAACTGTTGGCATCTTGGAAGCAGAATCTCAGACTCTGAACTCTTATCAGTCTGCTGAGCTACAGAGACTCCCAAAGTCAAAAGAGATCCAAAAACTCCTAACCCTGAAATCTGAACATAGCCAAGTTTCTCTTGTGGGCCAGGATTAACTGTTCCTTGTGCAGAAACTTGATTTAGAAAATAACACTTGGAAGCATCTGCGCTTTTCCCAGAACTCTCCCTCTCCAACACAAGCTGGTGTTTGAACTTTCAGTCGTTACTCACTCGAGCAGTGCAGTTTGACGGGAGGAAGGCAGAGCTCTTTAGCGATATCTGTGTTCTTGATTTGCAACGCTTCATCAACCTGAAACACAGTTATTGTGTGGTCACAGGTTGGGTGAGGGACAACCAGGGCTACAAAGGCATTTGCTGTCACAGCTTTAATGCTCCAGAGACACGGAAGAAATCTCAGCCGCCAGCGACAGCGAAGGATGTTGGAATTAGGAAATGTTTCAGACTGAGCAGTGGTGGGGATGAAGCAAAGCACAACCACAGACTAAGTGCCACTGTGGGGATTGTTCTACCTTTTATCATAAACACAAACACATTTCTTGTCTGGCAAAAAAAAAGAGTATAAATAATGTAAAGACACTCCGTAACTAAACTTTCTTTCAGAACACACTGCGCCAGGCGAGCACTGGGATTCCTTGGCCGCTGTTTCCTACATGGTCCCAACGGGGAACACAGCAGGGTTTGACCCTCAAAGCCACCTGCGGTGTCTCCTCCACCCCCTTACCGTTTTCCCTTTCACCCACTCCGTCGCCAGCGAGCTCGAGGCGATCGCCGACCCGCAGCCAAAAGTTTTGAAACGGGCATCGACGATTCTCCCGTTCTCATCCACTTCCACCTGCGAGAGCATCGGTGACACCTCAGGGACCTGTTCAGCGCCTCGGAGCTGCCCGCCCGGGCACAGGGACAGGGACAGGCCCCGGGCACAGGGACAGGCCCTGTCCGGGGACACTTCAGGGCTGGGGGTGCGGGGAGGCCGCTGAGGGGAAGGGGAAGGTTTGGGCCTTGCAGCAGTCCCAAGCGATCCCCTCGCCCGACTGCCAGCGGGTCCCCAAGGTCACCTGCAGCTTCATGACGTCGCCGCAGGCCGGAGCCCCCACCAGGCCCGTCCCCACGTTCTTGGCGTTGCGGTCCAGCGAGCCGACATTGCGCGGGTTCTCGTAGTGATCCACCACCTGCCGGGTCGCCGAGTCACCCACAGCCCGTGCGGCGTGGCCCCACGGTCCCCCGCATCCCCCTGCCTCCCTTCGCCCCTCACCTTCTTGTGGTAGCCCAGCCTGGCCGCCGCCTCCCCCCGCCCAGGCCGCAGCAGCACCGCCCCCGCCGCCCTCAGCGCCGCCATCTTGAGCCCTGCGGGGGCGGGCGGTGCCTCGCCCTCCCTTTTATAACCTCGCACGTGACGGCCACGCCCCATCCGGTCACGCCCCCTCCGGCCACGCCCCATCCGGCCACGCCCTCGCGCTGCCTCGGGCTGGCGCCGCCGAGCGCTCGTATTTAAGGCGAGCGCGGCAGGGGGCGCTGGCCTAAGGGGGTGAGCGTGGGAGGTTGTTTAGGCGACCGCACTGTTGATAAAACGATCAACAAACGTTGTTTTCAATCACAACGCCGTTTTTGTCGTGACAACGTGCTGGCCGCGGCGGCCACACTCAATATGGCGGACAGAATGCACCGCGCACGTCCCGGTCCTCCTCAGAGGACCCTGACAGACGCGCCCCGAGGTGCCCGCGGTGCTGCCGGTGTCTCAGCTGAGAAGACAAGGGGTCTGACCGTGGTGGCGACCACCGCAGCTTGGCCCTAGTGTGCGGCCGATGGTGGGGTGCTACGGGAGGCGGCTCGCCCCTCTCTTCGCAGCGCTCGCCCGACAGTAGTGCGCGGCGGCGGGACAGGCACCGTGGAGACAGCCCCGGCAGGCGGCGGAGCGCGCCTGGCTGCGGAGGGAGCTGCATAAGATGGCGGCGACGGGAGCCGAGGCGGCTGCGGTGGCGGCGGAGGAGGAGAAACGGCTGCCGGAGGGCGACCCCGAGTCGGGGGGCGACTCAGAGGATGAGGGCGACTCGGACTCGTCTGGCGACGGCGAAGACGAGGAGAAGGAGAACGAGGCCGAGATCCAGCGGCTGGAGGAGCAGGTGGGGCCCGGCTGGGCCGGCGGCGCCGTGGGGAGGGGGCGGTGGGGCAGCGCCCCGGGCCCGGCTCCTGGCCCGGCTCCTGGCCGGGGGAAGCGGGGTTGGAGCCCGGATCCTGGGCTGGTGGCCTTCCTGCCCCGCTAGGAGAGCCGGAGCGGCCCCGGGAGTGGCCCCGGGGCTGTGGGGACCGTTCGTTCTGGAGAACCGCGGCCTCTCCCCTGGGAAACCGCGGGCTGAGGCGAGTCCCGCCCTTCGCGGGGTCTTTAATTTTGTGACCGCGGCGGTAATGGCAAAAAAACCCATGGCTACTCCTGTAGTTTGATGCTAGGAACTGTCAAGACGTGAATGTTTGGAGTCTGAAGTGAAAACTAGGAGTTTTGGGATTTTTTGGAGGAGAAAATTGGAGAGGACAGCCCATGGGGACGATTTGTACTCATCACAAGAAACTTTGTGAGCTGTCTAGGGTTTTTTATTGCCTTTGAAGAAACTAAATCACATCTGGCTCTGTGCTTCATTCTGCACTCCCAGGTCTGTTCTGCAGCTGCTCTAATCCCAGTGCTGAGCTGTGACCTTTAGAGCTGTAGGCTGAGCTCTAAGCTTAACTTTAAAGCTCTGTTGAATTTGGAAGTGTTTTTTTTATAAATGACTGCTTGTGACCTGAAAGTATCTTGCAAATGATAGTGAAGTTTGATGCAGCGCAGTGCAGGCAGGTTGGTGTTGTCTTGGTGATGAAAACAGATGACATTTGTATCCCCCAAAAGACAATATGATGTTCTGTTCTGCTAAATGTTTTCTGATTTCTTCGTGTTTGTCACTCAATGGTGCTTTTTATTTTCTTTTTTGAAGCTTTCAATCAATGCTTTTGACTATAACTGTCACTTGGATCTGATAAAGCTGCTGCGCCAGGAGGGAGAGTTGGTGAAGCTCCGCAGAGCTCGTCAGAAGATGAGTGAGCTCTTCCCGCTCACCGAAGGTACTGAGCCCACAGCTGATGCCGCATGAGCATCACCCGTGTAAAATACCCTTGTTTCGGTAGTGAGATAATGTCTTTGTGCCAGTTCAGAGAAACCTAAAAGAGCAGATTGAAGACTTTTTAAGCTCTGGATGATGCTGGTGTTTGTGGCCAGCGCTGAGCTTGGCCTTTGGCAGGCACAGTGAGCATGTTACGGGAATTTCAATTCTTGCTGCTGTGCTGTCCTGCTCTGTTGTTGTGGGGCAGCAGCGCAGAAATAGCTCCGGTTGCTTTTTAAGTGTGACCCTGAGCCCAGATGAACTCCCGCCAAAAGTTAAATTTTGCAGGCAAGCAGTAAAAAAATATGTTGGTGGGAGCTGCAGGTAGCCCTTGAATTGGGGGTTTCTTTTTTATTCCTAACACAGAGACAATGTAAGTATTGCAGGGGCTGCTCTGCCAGTGTGCATTTAGCCTTGGCAAGGGCAGATTTCCTTCTGTGCATGTGGAAACTTGCAGCCCCTGAAGCCATTTAGTGTTTCTTGTAAAAGAAAGTGTGAGGAGAGGTGCACTTCTGGGTGCTCTTTGGTTTCTGGTACACACTGATCCTGTGCCCACAGAACTGATAAATCGCTGCTTACAACTTTTGCTCTCTTTAAATAGAAGTGCACTTCTGTAGTACTAATTTGAAAAGGTCTCTACCAAACTTTTATTATAAATTAATTGTGAATAGGTGTGGAGGCTAAAATTACTCTCTTCTCCCCTTCCCATATTTAAGTCTGTTACTGGAAACTCTGATGAAAAATTCAACAACTTATTATTTCTGAACATTGGTGATGTATTCTAAACGTCTTTATTTCAGAAATTTGGCTGGACTGGTTGAAGGATGAGATAAAAATGGCTTCTGAAAGCTCTGAGCGAGAGAAAGTTTATGAGCTGTTTGAAAGAGCTGTGAAAGACTACATCTGTAAGTTGTTAATACATGCTGTAGAATTTACTGCGTTGGATTCAGATTATGGTTTTCTTTTTCTGGGAAAGTTTCTTCCTTCTGTTATAATGCAAAAATTGGATCAGAGATATTAGTGTGAAGTGATCCTCAGGTTTCCTGGATTATTGGAGTTAAAGGCCATTCAAATGACTTCTTTCAGAAGAAAACTGTAGCTGCTGGTGCTGAACCAAAAACATAAGATAACATATTTTAACTTTTTTTACTACATTGGGTGATAAAGAAAATTGTCATGTGTCAGTCTATTTATATGCAGCAAACAAGGTATTTAGGAAGCAGATAGTTGCCTTTTTTTTATTTTTTTGAGGGGATTAGGTCATCTGTATCTCATTGACTTTGTTTAGGTCCTGAAATTTGGTTGGAATATGCCCAGTACTCAATTGGTGGCATTGGTCAGGAAGGAGGAATTGAGAAAGTTCGCTCCATATTTGAGAGAGCGCTAACTGCGGTCGGGCTGCATGTGACGAAAGGAGCGGCTTTGTGGGAAGCGTACCGGGAGTTTGAGAACGCCATACTGGAAACGACACAGGTAGGGCCGGGCTCTGGGCTCTTGTGGAAAAACAGGAATTGTGGTGGTGTTTCTGAAGTCGTCTTGTGCTGCCCCCTCATCCTCTCCTGAGAAAAGCGGCTGTAATGTCACACAGTTGTGCTTTCAGCTGTAGAAACCAACCCTTTGGTCTGGGAAAAATATTCTGTGTGTTTAGTTGATGTAGTAATGGATTTGTGTTTAAATAAAAGACTCGTGTCCAGAAGCAGTTTCACTCTGCTTCTTTAGCTTGACCTGACAAGAATAGCTTTAACCTGGGTAGCTTCATTATGAAACAATGTTCGTGCCAGTGAATATTTTTGCACATAGTCAATAATGTTTGTGTTTCTAGACAGTTTTCTACTTCAGCTTTTAACTCATCCATTATTTCACCCTTTTTTCTGACTTTTGGATGATGGTATATTATCCCTGGAACATGCTGTTTGACATCTACAAAAGATACCGTTACAAGATTGCCAGAATGTGAATATTTCTGTATTTTTGTCACTTACTACATAAGAGATGGAAGTTAAAAGGTGTCCCTGCCCATGGTGGGGGGTGGTACTAGATGATGTTTAAATGTCCCCTCCAAGCCAGACCAGTCTATGAAATACCCTACCAAAGGAGCAGAGGGCGAAGACCCTTTAATTCACAAAGAGAAGCAAAGCTGGAAATTTTAAATCACCTGTGCACACCCCAAGGTTTATTGAAAAACTATTTGGCAGCGCAGTGGGTTTGTGAAATGGTACATTCGCATCTGGCTTACTTTGTTTCCAGGTTATTTCTCTGTGTGTGTCAGCTTTCAGTGAGGAATGTTTTTCACATTCATCCAGCTTCTGAGTCGAGCGATTCCCACGTTTCAGCTTTCGGGGCAGCTCCCTGAAACGCGAGTTGGCCGTGTCTGTCCTTCAGGGAGCACGTAGTCCTTTGGGACCCAGACCCCAACCCAGAAACAACACCCCATCGTGTTCATCAGCTCGGGTTCAAGGGAATCGATTACATGTCGATCCTTTTGCTTGCAGCCGGCTCCTGGCAGCGTTCCGTCGCCCGAGCAGCAGCAGGTGCTCTGCAGCCAGCTCGAGAGGATCCACACGCTGTTCCGGCGCCAGCTGGGGGTCCCGCTCTTAGGTAGGAGCCAGTGCATGGACGAGTTGTGCTCGTGATTATCCTTTTGGTAGAGCCACACAAACTGCAGCTGTAGTATTCATGAATTCTTTATTGATGACATTCTCCTGTCTTTAGGGCCTCTTGAATGAGGCACAGATCCCTTTTGTTCAGAAATGTTTTTACTCATTGGAAATGGTTTTATCTGTTTCTTCAGTACATAATTTGAGGCTGTTTAAAATACAAGTGATGAGCACAGAACATGGCCATTAGGAACTGTGATGGTCTCTACATGAGAACCTTGCTTGGTGGGGAATTGTGCACTCTGGCAGCTGGATTGTTAGAATTCTGCCTCGTTATCTTCATTCTTTAAATGCCTTGAGTCCCTTTTCTTGTGACTTTGCTTATAGGAGAAAGTTAAGAACAGGTTTTTGACTTTATTTGCATATTGAAAGAATTTGGGTTGGTCTCTTTTCTTTAAAGCCTCAGGAAAATCTTGACACTTTGGTTTTCTAAATCAAAATCGGTAGCTTTAATATAACTTATCCTGAGTTTTTGTTGTAGTCCACTGTATAAGATGAAGTACCTGAACCCTATAAGCCTGCAGTAGTGTGATGGTTAAGATACAAAAGCATAAACAGAAATAGAAATGTCTTAGAAACAAAGCTAGGTTGAATACTGATTATTTAGTCCAATAAGTTATTGATGGGGTTTTGTGTCTCTTTTAATAGATATGGAGGCTTCGTATGCTGAGTATGAGGAGTGGTCAGAAGATCCGATACCAGAAACAACAATAAAGAATTACAAAAAAGCTCTGCAGCAATTGGAGAAGTGTAAACCATATGAAGAGGCACTGGTAATGCTGTTACTTATACCTTGCTTTAAAACTGAGAGTTAATTGCTTTGGGGTGATTTTTTTTTTCTCAAATTTAATTATTTTGCTGTTTTCAGAGAGAAAGCCGCTGTAGGTGACTCAGCTGTGAGCATGTGAGACAAGAAGCCTCACAACTGGGTGTACTGGAAACTGTTGAATGTATTGACTGTGTCAGGCCACCCTAAGGTGCACATATGTGCTCTTGCTGTTCCTTCAAGAATTGACAAGTGTGCTGGGCTAGGAGGAATAAAAAATTGGGATCTGAATGGCTTCAGAACCAGGGTGGTATTCAGAGATATGTGAAAATCAAAAGCTGTTGGTATTTCAAGGCCAAGCTCTTGTGTGGAATTTTGCATGAGACCTACTCTGAGTAACAGCTGAACTGTTTGAATCAGGCTTTGTTCAGAAGATTTTAATTTTTTGTATCTCTGTTTTATAGCTGGGTGCTGAAACACCAAAGCTGGCGGAATATCAAGCTTACATTGATTTTGAGATGAAAGCAGGTGACCCCGCTCGCATTCAGTTGATCTACGAGAGGGCTCTGGCTGAGAACTGCCTCGTGCCAGATCTTTGGGCACGTTACAATCAGTATTTGGTAAGGAAAAAACACAGATGCTTGTGGTTTTATTTTCCTGTTATTTTTTTTTTAATCTTAGTGGCTGGTAAATGAATGACCAGTGAATTCTACCTCAATCCTGTCCCTTAGTCTTTAAATTATTCAGAAACTGATTTTCATCTCACCTTTGGTTTCTTCCTGTTTTCAGTGGTGAGTTTATTGATCAAGTAAGCATTTGGTTGCTTTTTCCTCCAGTTGTGTGTTTTCTCTGCAGAATTAAATTGTGTGTGGGCATCAAGCTTTGCTCTACCTGGCAGAGCTGACTGGGTGTAACCAGCTGTGCTGTCAGCCCTGCTGGTGTCTCTAGTAACCAGCATTGCTTCTGAGGTTGGCCCGTGTTGCTCCTTCCTGTTTTGAAGGTGTTCAGTGTTTTAGAATTTACAGAATTTAAAATACCCATCTTTTTGTAGCTTTGCAAATGTAAAATGGAAGTACTGTTTTAAGATATTGGTTCTTTAAAAACTGGTATGTCTTAGATGGGCTCTCTGGCTAATAAGAACTGAAAAGTTTGTTGTGTTGTTATTATTTTAGGACCGGCAGCTGAAAGTGAAAGAGTTGGTCTTGTCCGCTCATGACCGCGCTGTTAGGAACTGTCCCTGGACGGTCGGGCTGTGGATTCGATACCTTTTGGCGATGGAGAGGCACAGAGTGGATCACGGCATTATTTCTGGTAAAGAAAGAACATCTCAGCAAGACTTCTTTATGCTACAGAGCTGCTCTCTGTGCTCTGAATGACATCTGACAAACCGTGACCTGTAGGATACTGTAGGATTTGTTTTCACCCTGCTGCAACAGTCTTAAAGCTGAGGAAATGTCCAGTTATATTTGTTTCCTACAGTGTAGTACGTGTAGGGTTTCTTGTATTTTCCTGTCTTCCTAAAAACGTAAGGTGTATAAACTTTGTGCTCTACACTGTAGCTTGCTGATTTTGTCAGTGTCTGAAAAGTAAATACGTTTGGGTTTGTCTTCTCCATTTCTTTCAGAAATGTTTGAAAAAGCTCTGAATGCAGGTTTTATTCAGGCAACGGACTATGTAGAAATCTGGCAGGCGTATCTGGATTACCTGAGGAGGCGGGTGGATTTTACACAAGGTGCGTATGATATATGTGTGAATAAACGTTTAACTGTTTTCTGTGTATCTCTCTGAAACAGTGGTATTACTTTTAAAAAAAATTAACAGTAGTTTCATGTCTTTCACAAAAATGACTTTCTGGCCAGTAAGTGTCTATAAAATATTTTAACTTAGTTGGTTTAAAGCAGCTCCTTGCTGACAGAATAGATTGTGCTGTGCCAAAAATGTCCTGCCTTATATTTTGGCTACTTAGTGGGGTGTTTTCTTAATATACATATTGACTTTTACTGAATTAATAAACTTTAGCTCCCTCTTCCTTCTCCCATAAAATCATTGTGGGTGTCAGGAAAGAGATTTGAGTGGATGGGAGATGAAAATAGAATTAATATTTAAAGTTAATTATTATTTTTTTTCTGAAGACTCGAGTAAAGAACTAGAAGAGCTGCGGTCTGCATTTGCACGTGCTGTGGAGTATTTGAAACAAGAAGTAGAAGAGCGTAAGTTAATCATCCAACGTATTACTTTCTCCTGTTCAAAATAATTGAGCCTAATTCTCAACACAGTATTTAACTTATCTTCAAGTGCCTTGAACGCTTTAAGAATGCTACAGATGAGCATTTTTTCTGCAATGTAGAAATTGTTTAATAGACACATTATTTCCAAGAGCCCTTCACAAACAGCGTTTCTTTTTATTCACAGGATTCAGTGAAAGCGGAGATCCATCCTGCACCATCATGCAGAACTGGGCGAGAGTTGAGGTGATTTTTCTATCTGCTGTATTTAATTTGCTAGACAATAAGAAATTTGATTATTTTAATGTTCCAGCCACAGAATGCGATCCTCCTGTATTTCGGTGTTTTTTCTAGATAACTTCAATGAGTAAATCTTTTTGGGGGGTAATGGTGTTGAACAAATAGTCTTAGATTATCCTGAGTACTTTGGATGCTGTTTCAGGCTCGCTTGTGCAACAACATGCAGAAAGCCAGAGAACTCTGGGACAACATTATGACGAAAGGAAATGCCAAATATGCTAATATGTGGCTGGAGTATTATAACCTAGAAAGGTAAGAGTTGGCTGGTTGGAAGAGTTAATTAGCTCTTTAGTTTCCTCATCTGTATGAGACAAGATGTAGATGCTTAGCATGGCTCTACTTCATCTGGGTTTATAGTACGCTTTGAGGTTCTTCGAGCACCTCTGCAGTACGTTTTGGAGATGTTACAGCAACATGTAGTGTGGGTTCATGGGGAAGGAGGGAAAACATTTGTGGAGAATGCGGTTAACTGTCCTGTGACGTTGATGCGGAGCATGGGCTCCTCATGCCGTGGTTTCCCTGCCGCAGAGCTCACGGGGACACGCAGCACTGCAGGAAGGCCTTGCATCGCGCCGTGCAGTGCACCAGCGACTACCCGGAGCACGTCTGCGAGGTGCTGCTCACGCTGGAGAGAATCGAAGGTAACTGCGTGGCGTCTCGGTTTACCCGCTCCAGTTAGTGCACAATGATGCAGAGGGAATTTTGATCTAGTGTTTTGTGTTCTGGTGAAGGCTTATTTTCTTTTGACTACTGTAGAGTACACAAGCGGCTCTTTATTTTTTTATTTTTCCTTCTTTTTTGGCCTCACTTGAAGCCTGCTGAGGTTACTGGGATTTTCCATTACTTTTTGGGGTGCTGTGTTATAAATGAGAGGTTTTTGCTCTGCTTGGCTTTTGTTTTCTTTTTCTTTGAAGGCTACTCATTGTATTTAGAATTTTCATGTGCAGTGGTTAATAGTAAGAGCAAGTTCCATGAACTCATTGACTCTTATTTGTCCAGAATTTTCAAATGATGGGAAAACTAAATACAAGGCATCGTTTTTCTTTTTATCCTTTAGGAACACTGGAGGACTGGGATGCAGCAGTTCAAAAAACAGAAAACAGATTAGCTCGAGTTAATGAACAAAGAGCAAAGGTCAGAACTTTCTGTGAACCTCCTAAGTGGTTTATAAGAAATACCTGTTTTAAGATCATGCTTGTCTGAATGTCAGATTTCTAATGTTGGTTCCTGTAGATAAGCCTGTATTGTCTTAAAGTCTCAGAGCTATTGATCTTAGTTTAAAACTATGGTTAACCTCTTTTGATGCTTTTTATCTTTCACCTTATGACTCTTGGACGGATATAAAAGTAATGTGCACTCCAGGAAAGCTATAAGAGCAAACAATTGGTGTGCTTTAAACGATGATCCCGTTAGCGCGTGTTTAATGTAGCTCAGGAGAAAACCCTCCAGGTTCAGTACTCTAGAAAATGCTCTGCTCTCTGCAGTCACTAGAGAAAGAACCTCTTGCATATTTGTAGGCTGCTGAGAAAGAAGCCGCTCTGGCAAAGCAGGAGGAGGAGAAAGCTGAACAACGAAAGCAGGCTCGGGCAGAAAAGAAAGCTTCCAAAAAGGCTAAAAAAAGGATTGGAGACAAGCGCAAAGCAGATGATGATGATGAGGGTGAATGGGGACAAGATGAAGAAGGTAAAACAAACAAATTAAAATTTCAGTCCTCTGGCAACAGGGTTATCGGTTGCCTCCCTTCAGTTAGAGGCAGACTAAATAGTTCCTGATTAACAGAAGTATATAAGAACTTCTATAGTTTTTTTTTCCTGGTTATTTCAGAGAAGTAGCGGTTTTCTTTTTCTTTTTTTTTTTTTTTTTAAAAGTCATTTTCCTGACTCATCAAATGGCGCTGAGGCGTGTGTCTAAATTGGGTTATTCAGTATTGTAGCAGTCTCTTGGAAGGTGGTAACAGAAGATTTTAATAGATTGCTGCCCTTGGGAATTTAGGGAGCTTTTACATTTCTGTGTTTCTTACTTTAAAAAAACAGTCCCATTAGACAAAGAGAACATGAATCAGTAGTTGTAACTGACAGAAAAAGGGAAAAAATAGCCCTATTGCTTTCATCTAAATCTGTGCTGTCTTGGTCAAATAATCTGCTGTTACTAGTTATTAAAAACCTGAGGGAGGTTTTTATTTTATGTTCTTCAAGACCTGTCATTGTGGTTCCACATTCCATTTCCAAACTCCATGGTGAGAGCAGCAAACACCTTCATTTGAACGGTGGACAAAATGGTGTAATTTCTTTCTAGTAAGGCTTTCCGTTTCATTAATGAGCAGAGCAGCCCAGCAAGAGACACAAGGGCGACGGCGATGGGGAACTTCCTGAAGAAGACATGGAGGTGGAAACCGGGTTGTTTGGCAGAAGTGGATCTGAAAAGCCCGATCACTCGGCAAACCTGAAGGAAAAGGCGTCTACCAGCCGAAAAGACACCCCCAAAGTTTTCCATGACAGCAGTAAAGACAGTGTCACCGTCTTTGTCAGCAACCTTTCCTACACCATGGCAGATCCCGAAGCGAAGCTGAAAGAGCTCTTTGAGAGCTGCGGGGAGGTGGTACAAATCCGGCCGGTCTTCAGCAACAAGGGGACTTTCCGAGGCTACTGCTACATAGAATTTAAGGAAGAAAAATCTGCTCTCCAAGCTCTTGGTTTGGACCGTAAAGTTGTGGAGGGAAGACCAATGTTTGTTTCTCCCTGTGTTGACAAGAACAAGAATCCCGACTTTAAGGTAAAGTTTTATTCTTTCAAGTAATAGGTTGAACAGTGGGGCTGCATAGGAAAGCCAGCAAAATGTGTTACTTCCAGAGGGTGTGAATCTAACAAATTCCTGTTGTGCTAGTTTGGAATGGTGATGTTATGTCTTAGCGGAAAAACTGTTTTCTGAGAGTTCTTGCATTTGATGTTACTTTGCCGTAAGCCAGGATTGACACTAGAAGGTTTCTGCAAATCTGGAGTTAAGTGAATCTGAGCAGTTTGTTAATGCTGTCAGGTACCCATATTCCTATTTGAGCATCGCGAGCTGTAAAGTACTTTCTTTGGTTGAGTCGTATGGCTGTGGGCATTTATTACACAACCCACTGGTTTTTGTTAATGGTGTGTACTTGGTATCAGTTGTATAATCAGTGGTATTCTGGATTTATGGGGTTATTGTACAGAAAAACTTTAGTTCATATAGTGAGACCTGAGCAAGAAGACATTACCAATGGCCATTCTCATTGCAAAGGAGACATTTGTTTAGAGGTGTCTCAGTTCTTATAATCAGGTGCAGGTCTTTAGTGTGTGTCTGTATGTTTATATGCAAATATCTTTCAAGATACTACTTGTGACTCGGAGGTATTTTTGTTATCGCACAAATATGAAGTACTCTAAGCTTTTGGAAGTGTAATAGACTGAAATCCTTGGAGTCTGAGTGGTTTGGTATCTAACAGCCTTTTTGTTTCCTCAGGTGTTCAGGTATAGCACTACACTGGAGAAACATAAACTCTTTATATCGGGTTTGCCGTTTTCCTGCACTAAGGAAGAGCTGGAAGACGTGTGTAAAGCACATGGGAATGTGAAAGACATTAGGCTGGTCACCAACCGAGCTGGAAAACCCAAGGTGCACACACTTAACGTACTCTTAATTTTCAGAAATCCTTAAAAAAGAAGCATGAGGTCTGGATACAAAAATTAAGCTTTGAATTTTGAAAGTTGCCAGCCTGACTTTGTGTTAAAAATTGTAGAAATACTTGGATTTATACAGCCCAGTGTGCCTTGTGCCAACAAATAAGAAGTAGGAGGGGAAGAGGAATGTTTTTTCCAAAATACTTCTTAAATTAAACAAGAATAATGTGTGATATAAATGCGATGGCGGGGAAGATGTTTATAGCATTGTCAGTACAGTAAAAATAGACATTGGTAAGTCTGCAAATAATAGTTTTTTTTGAGGTACCTGGCTAGAATACTGTTCACCTGGTGTATAACTGATTCCCCTCCTCCCTTTCTTAGTTTCCTGAGGCTATTGTTGCTAACACCTGCTGCAGTAGCAGATTTGCCAGTGAGAAATGAGCCACCTCTCTCTGACAGGGCTATTATTTCCATCTGGGAATAAATGACTCCTTGTTAAAGAGGAGATTCTAAACTAGCAGCTGCTCTGCCAGAATTCTACCCGACACCTCAGCTGTGTCTGTGTGTTGGGCACTTCTGACGGGTGCCATCCTGGTGATGGTGTGCGTGTGTTTTTAAAATACGTTTTCTAGCTCTTGGCAATATCTTGACGACAGTTCCTGTTGTGTCTGCGCTCTCGTATGTACCCCAGGCCTTGCAATCCACATGAAATGCAGGTTGTAGATTTGTGTAGCTTTTTTTAGCTAAAGAATACTGGGACTCTTAGCCATGTTTAGTGTGCGTTCTGTATGGTTTTCTTACCACTTGGCCAAATTATTAGCAAACGCTGTCACACAGAGAAAGAAACACTAATGTAGGTTACCTCTTTTCCTTACTTAGGGCCTGGCCTATGTGGAGTTCGAAAATGAAGCTCAGGCCTCGCAGGCTGTGCTGAAAATGGATGGTCTGACAGTCAAGGAACACGTCATCAAGGTGGCGATCAGTAACCCTCCTCTCCGAAAGCTGCCAGACAAGCCCGAGGCCGGCAGGGTCCCGCAGTTTGCGGTGCCGCGACAGGTTTATGGAGCGTAAGTGGTGGTGAGGGAGACTGCTTGGCCGTGCTTAGAAAGAAAACACGGGATTTCTTTATGTGCTACAATGTAGGAATCTTAATCTAGAATGTGAGAGAATGTTTAAAAGGTGCTGAACCATAAAAATTGGGTTGCTGGATTGATGAGGAAAAGCAGTTTTGTTGTGTTTTTTTTTCTCTTCTTTACATTACAAATAGCAGCAGGTCTGTAGTGACTGAGAGGATCAGGCGTTTGATGTCCCGTTGGGGCTGATGTGAGCACCTGAACACTCATAACTTCCATGCCCTCTTGTCCTGGAGAACCAGCCGTTGCTGCCAGTGATAATTAACGTCGCTCTGTCATCTTTTGGTGTGCTCCTGCTGCTTGGTGTCGCGTTGGCGTTGTATTGTGTGTGCCCTATAGATAAACATGGAGCTTTGGTTTCTGGGCACTGTTGGGCAGTTGTTTTCTGCCAGCACTTGGGTGTCCTGTTTCAAAGGGCACCCGGTGAAAGCTTTGCACTACTTATTACTGAAACAAGTGACAGGAATAATGTTTAAATGAGTGTTCCTTATAGTGAACAAAGTGCCTTTTGTTTCCCCAATCTAAAACAATACATTCAAAGAGCACTGTTATATTTTTAAATGTCTTTTTTTGTTCTCCAGGCGAGGGAAGGGAAGGACGCAGCTTTCCATGATGCCTCGTGCGTTACAGCGGCAGAGCAATCCCGTGGCCAAGGCTGAGAATGGGATGGTCCAGAACTCACCAGCAACTTCATCCCAACCCCCCGAGGAGCCGAAGAAGATGTCCAACGCCGATTTTGCCAAGATGCTACTGAAAAAGTGAGCAAAAGGTCTTGCAATCAGCAGGTCTGGTAAAATGCGAAATGCCTTTCTGGAAGCCATGTTGTGTCCTTATGCTAGCGAGGAGAGAATGCCAGTCACAATCAGGTGTAAATACTGTTCTGGACTGCTGCATTCATCAAGGTCAGTGTAGGATGGTACAAATCCAGCTTTTTTTCTTCTGTTTCTAAGAGCATAGAGTTACACTGTGTTCTGGTAAAACGGCATTATGTGATTCCTCACATTGAGGGTAACGAGGGGGGAAATATTTCCTGTATAGGTTGGATACCACATCGAGTTTGATGAATACTTTCTGAATATTTCTCTTTCATTAATGAATGAGATGCAATGGGAAATCCTAGGGATACCCTTGTTGAGCTCTGCTGGTCAGGTGGGATTGTGATTGCAGTCATTCTCTCTGACAACAAACCCATTTTCCACCCAAACACACCCACACAGGGACATTCATCTCCTTCCATCAAGAGTTGAACGGCAGACAGTAAGTAACTTCACCACAATGGCCTATTTTAGTATTGGGAGAGTTTCTTCTTTTATGTGTGTATATGTATATACACAAATATACATATATATGTATTCAGTTAATGTTCTGTTCAAGTTGACCTGTTTTTTTTTATATTGTGTATTTGTAAAAGACATTCAAATTATTATTTTTAAGTGTCATGAGAATACTTAGACTTTGTAGTTTTTGTTTCCCATGAAATCTGTACATGGCTGTTGCTGAGGACCATTTTTTGGTTGTTTTTGCTAGCTAGCTCATACGTCTTTTGCAGGTGGTTTCTGTATGGTTTTGTACAAATGTGAAGTGCGAGCTGACTTTTTTTTGTTTATTAAACTCAAGTTCTCAAAGGTTTTCTATAAATACTGTTGCTTTTGTTTAACTGTGGGTGTTGGAATTGCACTTATCCTATGGCAGCTGGGTAAAACTGATGTACCTCGCCTCTCGGGTGTGCCGAGATACATGGTGTCACTGATTTTCCTTTAATGGCTCATTCCATCTAGTATGAATATCCCCAAACCACCTCAGAATTCAAAATAATCTGGTACGTGATCTTGCCTAGAAATATTACTGCTTGTCAACTAAAACTGCTGCTCACTCTGGGAGTCGACACACGCAGGAGCTGAATGTGAGGGGGACCCCAGGAGCAAGTTCACTTGTACCGCACAAGCACTGCTGCAAATAAACACTATTTTCAGTGCTTACGTTCTGTGCTGGGTTGACTTGACTTTACTTGGAAACAATGAGTCGGATTCAGAGCTTTGAACCATGTCACGTTGGCACTTGTGATAACAGCAAGGGACTGAGTTCTGTTGGTGCTTGTTCACAGCCTCTTCTGTGCCACCCAGCGTTGTATGGATGGGATGGGGAGATTTTTCTCTCCAAATCAGCTTAGAAACATTCTAATAATACTTTAATTATGAAGCTTTGGTTTGTGGGCTGGGACCACCAGGGCTGGCTGATGGACACATGCACAATCCTGGTGATGAATTATGTGCCCTGTGGTGGCTTTGGTGCAGCAGGACGGGTGTATGCAGCAGGACGGGTGTACGCAGCAGCAGAGGGAGCCAGGACCCGCACCCTGGAACATGCTGCTCGCAAGCTGAGCTGTGACCGCCTCTTAGTTCACTGCGGCATGAAAGTGCTTTGAGAACAGCCTCTTCCAAACAAAGACTTTAATATTAAAATAGTTTATTAATCTTGTACTAAAATAATTTTTTTTTCCCCTCCTGAGCTCTAAAGTGCAGACTTCATTTATACTCACCTTGCACTACAAAATAAGTGTGTTCTGTAAGGCCAGAACAACCTTCCTTGTTTAGTGTTTGTACATAAGCATGGAATGGTGCTGCAGTAAATGGGTAACTCCCAGTCCTGTGCTGTTGTCTGCCTGTGTAAAACGTGTCCTAATTACCTTGCAGGTAAGAGTCAGAAGGGAAGAAACTTAACACTGGCTTGGGACAGTCTGAACCCTTTTTGCAAAGGGTTTAAGCTTAACAGCAGTAAACTGGATCGAATTGAAGTTTTCTGAGCTCAGGTGGTGGGATCAGTGATGCACAGCTGGCAGGCAGGGGTGCAGGGAGCTGGTCTGTCTTCGCTGCAGGTGCTTTTATCTTAAATTCTGCATTTTTGAATTGCACAGCAGCTCCCAGGTGTGACACTAACTGCCACTGCAGCACAAAGAGGCCTTGTGTGATCTTGACGCATTTATCCCAGTAATAATGTGACCTAGTAATTAATTGTGAAAAGTTCTCTTGTATAGACTGAAGAAACTTACATTTTTTTGGCAGACTTGCTACACACAATTCTTCCCAAATTGGCACAACCTGTAACAGTTGTCTCACAATTATGTATAACAACCTTTTCTGCCCACAGCTTTGCAGAAATAAGCTCTTTTCAAAGCCTGAACTGACATGTTTAAGGGCAGTTGCAGTTTTCCTGGGGATCCTGCTCAACGGAGTAGGGTCTGAGGTGAAGTCCTTCTGGCTGAAGTACAAAAGCACCTCACAGGTCAGTGAAATAATCAGGGAGCATTTCTGCTCTTGTTCCCCTCACAGAATCTGTAATCTTAGACCAAATACTTCCCACTTGTTGGAACAAAACCCACCTGAGGAAAGGCAACTGAAAGTAAATGTGCAAAGTGCTACTGAACTGCGCTGGGAGGGGAGAGAGAGATACCTTTGAACTGGAGCTCAGCTCCTTCCTGCCCTGTGCTGCCAAACTGGTGTGACTGGCAGGAAAGAGTCTGATTAACGCAGCTGGGAGCACTGGTACTGCCAGGGCTGTGGTTTGGGTGGTTTTTGTTTGTTTGAACAAGAGGAAAGAGGGAACACAAAAGCAACAACTCAGTAAAGACTGTCTTGCTGAGTAGCTCCTTGAGGTAAGACAAGGCAGTTGCCTGCCTAGGTGAGGGGTTGTGATTGAAGCAACTTCCTCAAGCTTAATTTTAAAGGGAAATTAAATTCTACTTCACCTCTCCCCACCTCCTTCCAGTAGCACAAGCAAGTTATAGTGCACACTCAACATGAACAGTTCACGTTTGAGCTTGGCATAATGTATATAAATAAATTAATCAAATGTAAGACACTTTAAATAAATGAAATGCTAAAGAGTGACACTTCCTGTTGAGTTATTTCCCAGCAGGAACACTGAGTGGCTTGGCCTTCTGTTCTCCCACGTGTTCCTTGGCTTCTGAACATCCACAACTCTCAAGTCTTGATGGGGATGGTTTGTTTGCATCCAGCAGTGCTGCCATCTGCTTCAGGTAAGCCCACGGAGTATTCCGTAGTGGCGATGAGCAGCATGTCCAGAGTTGTCTCAGTACACTTGGCAATGAAGCGTATGAAAGGCCTCACGTCCCCCTCATTGGCGACTTCCAAGACGTGATAATACTCAGCCCGTTGCTCCTTGCGGATGGTGATGGGCGGGTAACCCGCCTGCATCAGGATGAGGTTCATGAAGAGGCGCGAGGTCCTGCCGTTGCCATCTACAAAGGGATGAATGTAAACCAACTTGTAGTGGGCTAACGCTGCAAATTCCACCGGGTGTAAGCTCATGGCGTCTTCCGAGTTAATCCACTGCACAAACTCCTGCATCTGTTTCTCAACGTCCTGGGGATGTGGCGGTATGTGGTGTCCTACAAACACCTGAGTAGTCCGGAACCGTCCCGCCTCCACCGGGTCGGCGTAGCCCAGCACCCTGCGGTGTATCTCCAGGATGTCACTGATGGTGACGGAGCCGATCCGCGACA
Organism: Pampusana beccarii; assembly: GCA_013399365.1. Taxonomy (NCBI): domain Eukaryota; kingdom Metazoa; phylum Chordata; class Aves; order Columbiformes; family Columbidae; genus Pampusana; species Pampusana beccarii. The sequence continues at coordinate 742,694 of VWYH01002951.1, read as the reverse complement.
CCAGCGTGGTGTTGACGTATTTCAAAGCCGCGTGCATGCCGATCACCTCGTTCTGCTCCACTAAGCTTTTTCCAGGAACAGCGTATCTGGTCTCGATGATGTGTCGTATTTCCGACAGCGTCAGGGTGTTCCCTTCAATAGCGACCGTGTGGTAGATGTGGTGATAGTAGGACTCCTCCATCACGCGGCGCAGGGCAGAGTTGCCCTTGGGGATCGCCATCACTTTTTTCACCTTGCTGTCAATAATGCTGAAATACCTCTGATCTATCTCTTCGACTAAAGGTAGCGTCCGGTCCCGATTGATCAAAGCCTTCTCATTGCAGGGAGAGATGGTTAGTGCTTTGGAGTACAAGTAGTCGGCTTGAATAATGTCTTTTTCCTCTTCAGAAAAAATACCAAATTCATTCAGGGCATCCACGTAATCAGGGTCCATTTTGAGGGCGTACACAAAGAGTTTGTGGGCTTTCTCCCGCTTCCCTTGGCGCTTCATTTCAAGAGCTTGATTCAGAGCCGCTTTGGCTTCTAACTTCACTTCTGAAATGCAACAATGACAGATAATGGGCCTGAGTTTTACTGAAAACCTCTGGAAACCATCACTGTTCACCTCTATGAAAATTAACTAAAGCCAGTCTGTGAGAACCATAACAGAACTTTTATTCCAGCCTTTGCCAGGCTCGTGCCACGTTTACAGGCAGAGGACGTGGCAGCAGAGCTGTTCTGGCAGGAGGTGCGGGGAGGCAGGATCTGCGCACAGCATGGCTCAGGCTGGCCGTGGGCCTGTAGCCATCCCGGCAAAACTGGCTTTGGCCACCAGGCTGCTCTGGGACAACACAGAGAAATAAGGTTTCTTGGCGATAATACCAATTCTCCTGCTGGAAGCACAGCCTGCAGCTGCTACCAGCACTGCTACCTGGTTTTTTTATCAAACATCTTCACAGTAATAATGGCTTTAATGCAAACAAAGATACAGTGCTAGAATGGTAATGATTCCTTTGAGTGTTTTCCAAATTAATGTCCTGGCCAATAAAGCAAATGAAGGCAGCCCATCATTGCCAGAAAGGCTGTCCTATGACATCCAGGCTTTTGAAATTAATGCCATTTATTCCAGGTTACTGTGTATTAAAATACCATTTGGTATTCCAGTTACCTGAACAGAACTTACTAGTACTGAAAGCATGAGGAAAAACTTCTGAGAGAACGCAGGGCGATGGAATGCAGCTGGGCTGGCAGTGCCACGTCTGGGTCATTTACAACTGATGTTAATTGGCAGTTGGACAGTGAGAGTTTGTTATCATGATGGGGTACAGAAAATCATCAGGTGGGGGGGTGGATTGTTGTTATTATACAGCAGCTTCGCTGTTTCCCTGCGCCCGCCCGGGGCCTCTCTTACCTGGGGAGGCTTTGCCTTTCAGCACCAGCAGCTCCAGGCCATTGGAGGTCACACTCAGTCCAGTGCTTTGTCCTGTGTATCTGGTGACACCTGAGGAGCCCGCGCCCAGTTTACTTTTCAGGAAGGAGAGTCCTCGGAGCGCTGCGTGGCACTGGTCGTCCACGGCAGCCTGCGGGAGCAGCAGCATCAGCAGCGAGCCCAGCAGGAGCACGAGCACAGCCGCCCACCTGGCGCGGACCCACAGCGTTATCCATTTCAGCTCGGGATCTGTCGCCATAGACGTGAGGGTCATCCCGCTTCCAGCGCAGTGACGAGGAACATCTCCTTTCCCTCTGCCCCCACCTGGGAAGAGAAACGGCTTTAGTAAGAGCTCTGCTGGAGATGCAGCACCTGAGCGGACTCGGGGTTTCTGTCACAGCTGTTGGGAGTCACCCCAAGCACCCCCCTTTCCCTGCCATCCGGGAACACAAATCCCTATGGAGTCTGCTAAGCGTTAATGTGACACCAGCAGCACGAGGAGCCGCTGACGCCCACGAGGAGCCCCGGGCTCTGCAGGGACCGAGCCCCGTCCCGCACAGGTACGGCTCAGCTCTCCCTCCCCACCTTCCCGCTGTGGAAATCACTCCCCAGACCTCGGTTCCCTCCCTGCGTCTCCTTCCCCAGCCCTGCTCCCCATCACCCCCAGCTCCCCGCGTCCTGCCCCTGGCCCTCCCTCAGGCCGCCATCCCCCCACCAGCAGGCCCACCGCAGCCCCCACCCTCCCCTCAGGCCGGGCCCCCCCTGGCCCCACCAGCACCCCAGGGTCCCCCCAGCCCTTAGGCTCCCGCCCCGGGGTCCCCCAGCCCGGGTTCCCCCATCACCTTTACCGCTCCCGGAGCCGCCGGCTGCCGGTTACAGTAGCCCCACCCACTGAGGGCCCGCCCTCCGCGCCCTGCCATTGGCTGACCCATCCCTCTTCTCCGTTCCCATTGGCTCTCACAGAGGATCCTTCTCTCTTGTGTCCCGCCCTCCTTCTTACCCTCGATTTCCTGTGGCGTCTTCCGGGTAGGGCCACACCCCCGGCGCGGAAGAGGCTCGTGGAGAGTGATAATAGGTGAGCGTTCACGCCAATCGTAGGAGGAGCAGCCAATGAGAAAGGAAGTTGAGAGGGCGGGCCCACTTGACATTTAAAGGCGCATACGTTGTTTATTTAAAGGGTAGAACAACTTTTCTGTCTGTGGAGGCGTTCTTGTCGCTTTTCCCTGGCCTTTCAGAAAATACTCATTTTGTGCCTTAAAACAGCAGAGCGTGCCGGTCAGCAACATACCTTGGTGCTCCCCAGCAGGGCTGTGCCTCTCCTTTCTCTCTGCTGGAGACTGGGAGTGGGGAGAGATTTGCCAAAAGCTGAAGAAAAAGAGAATATTCTAGAGAATTGCATGTAGCTCGCTCAGATTTCAGTATCTAGCAAGATGATGGGCATATTTTTAAATGAGATACTTACAGAAATCATCACCGTCAGGGAAAATTAACCTTGTTTTTTAGGTATAAATCCTGACAATTTAAATTATTTTTTTGTAGCAGGCAATAGCAAAAAACAGGCAGGGGAAATGCAGCTCTTGTGCTGGGAGGGTTTGGAGCCCATTCCTTGGAGGTTTCCAGACACAAGTCTTCCTTTTCTTGCCCATTCTCAGTGGGAAAGGCGGTAACCGCTCTCCCGGTGCTGGGGCTCTGTCGGTTGTTCATTGATTTTACTGGGATTGACAAAAGCAGCTTGATGAACTCGGTTCAAGTGGCATCCCTAAAAAGAGCCTGACAGCACCCGGGCACTGAGACCCTCGGCAGCAAATGGAGCCCAAGGCAATTCCTGCAGCACAGAATTACTGTGTCCTCCAGCCATTCGGAGCCTGCCAGAGCCCGTTAATGAGTCCAGGGGATAATTAGCATATGAAGGATGAGCAAACCTATCTGCCCTTCCAGAGGAAGCTTTGACTGAAACATGTATTTTCGTCGGTGCCAGCGATACAGCACCTAAGCCTAATTATAAAATAATTATAGAGTGGTGATATATTTTCCTTTTTAAAACGGTGGGAAGCACATTTAGAGTCTGTTCAGTGATTAAATATGATCCAGCAGAGGGGACCAACGTGGATAGCCAGGAATGCCTGGCATCTCCCCCCAGTCTTTTCCAACCAAAATGATTCTATGACATCCCAGTGTAGATGGTAGGAAAGAGCAGGGTTGTATCATGGGAGAAGACATCGAAGAAGCTGGTTCTTGTAAGTTAGTATTTGATGCTGCCATGGTGTGGGTGGGAGCGGACGGCCCGTGTGCCTGCAGATGGCACTGAGTCCTCTTGCTGCTCTGCAGGAACAGCCTCTCCTGGACCTTCATACCTTCTGCCTTTAGAGGCAGCGATCACAAAAAACATATTTTAAGGCTGAGTAAGGCTCTGGCTTCCTTTTGGAACTCTGTGTACTGGGATAAAAATTGCCTTTCTGGGCACTGAGGAGGTTTTGGGGATCTGTTGCTGATGCATCATAGAATCACAGCATCGTTTGGGTTGAAGGGACCTTCCAAGCTCCCCCAGTGCCACCTGTGCCATGAGCAGGGACATCTTCAGCAGCTCAGGTTGCTCAGAGCCCCGTCCAGCCTGGCCTGGGATGTCTCCAGGGATGGTTCATCCACCACCTCTCTGGGAACCTGGGCCAGGCTCTCACCACCCTCAGGGGCAAAAATGTCTTCCTCGTGTCCAGCCTGAATCTCCCTCCTTTAGTTTAAAACCATCACCCCTTGTCCTGTCACAACAGCCTCTGCTAAACAGTCTGTCCCCACGAGCCTTGCCATGCTGGGGGTGCTGCCGGTCGCTTTTTGTCCTCCTTCAGCCTGGGTTTCATCTCTTTTATTTCCTGCACTTTTGAGCAGTGCTGCTGGGTCTTTATTGCAACTCTTGGCCCTTGTGTTTTTGTTTTAAGCCGAGGCAATGAGGAGCATCGCTTGGGAAAGGCCCCTTGTCTGTCCCAGGGTCTGGTTGTCAGGAGAAGCTGCTGGCTGCAGAGGCAGAACTGCATATTGAAGTGTGGGGGTTTAATCAATGAACAGATGGGCAAGTAAGAGATCAAATGCCTGGTGGTAAAGCTGTCACCCAGGTCAAAGCAAGGTTGTTGTGAAAAACGGTTTTGACATTCTCTGCTGCGCTGTTTGCAAAGCAAATGGAGACCAGGTCCCGGATCCAAGTGGAAGACCAAAGGGATTTTTAATTAAAGAGAAAACAGAAGGGTAAGCAAAAAGCAAGATCTAGATTGTACTGTGGTGATTACTTGTAGCTGCAAATCCAAGACACTGCGCGAGGGGGTTCAAGGCTAAGTGAGCGATTTAAAGGTCTTAGTGCCGAGAAGCACAAACAGAAGACTGAATAGATTGCTGAAAACAAAGCCCTGAGAGGGTGCGTGAACAGAGGGCTTTATGGCTCTCTTAACGAATAATGGGGAATGAGCTTCTCAGACAGATTGGTTTGCGGCGCTGGGAATAAATGGACAAAAGGAGAACTTTCAAAGCAATGCTGCGACATTATCCCAGCTAAGCTGGGACGGAGCTGTTCTAACATCAGACCAGTAAAGCTTCTTTCAACCAGCAGGTCTCAAGCGAAGCTACTCTGTAATGTCTGGACATAATGAGGAATGCGATTCAGAGGGAAGAAGGGAATAAGGAGTCCCAACCATGGGGAAGAAAGTCTCTTTAATTATTGCACTGCTGGTCAGCACAGTTTTCCAATCACCGGCGCGTTGCTGCTGGTTTGGGGGTCTGGAAGGCTGCGGGTCACAGAAATATGCGTCAAAGGGGATGGTGATGTCCCCAGGCAGGGACAGAGGTGGGAACAGCAGCGCTGGGAGCACCTCCCTGTTCTTGTAGTGCCTGTGAAGGGGTTTCAATCACGGTGCGGGGAGCAAACCTGAAAAATCTTGGGAAAATCCCAGCATATTTTGTGGGAGAGAACATGGTTTCTGGTGGCCGTTCCTGTTCTTGGCGCTGTCCCGCCTCAGAGTAAGAAACATTGTCTTTACAGAAGTTGACAAAGCCACAATCATGATCCCAAGGGTGGAGAGGATGTTTCTTGAGGACCTCAGGCTGTTTCTACACCCGAGCCTCACCAGGGACATCTTGGCCCTTTACTCGGAGTCCTCAAATCCATGGGAGTCCTGTCTCGGCGGGACTTGGCAGAGGGGTCAGGCTGGTGGCTGCACATTCATCTCCAGTCTGTCCTTGACGCGGAGGTGGAACTGCTGACTCGATAAAAAGAGTCGTTTTGGACTTGCTGCCACATAGACTTGACTGATGTGACTCCACACCAGGCAAGCTGGAAATATATTAAACCCATGAGCTGCTGCAGTGATGATTTGCATGTCAATAAGAAGAGAAATCGCTGCCCACGGTCTCCTCTCTGGGTTTTGATCCCGTGAAGTGCTGGGTATCCCCAGCTCCAGTCCGTTTAATTATTGCAGGAGGCAGCAGAGACCTCCTGGGACTGTGAGGGGTTCTGGGGGAAGATGCTTGGTTAATCTCTTACATTTTACCTCACTGCTCCTCTGGCTGAGAAAATGAGAGGTTCAGCTCAAAATGCGTCGAAAGCGAAGCTTGTTAAGAAGGATTTAGCACCAAAGTCCTTATTGGTGCATGTTCCTGCTGTCCATCCTCCTGGCGTGCTGCACGGATCTTGACCGAATATCGGGGAGCATGGAAACATGCCTGGGACACGGCACAAGGATGAACGACTTCCCGATAGACACACCGGGATGAAAAAAGCACCCGATCCTTTCCAGGTGCCACAGGAGCAGCTGGATCGTGGCAGCGGTCCCAGTGCAGCCTGGCAGAGAGGACGGAGAGCTGTCTGTGCCACAGCCGAGACCTCCCTTCCAGCCAAGACGCTTTCTGGGGACGCCTTTGCAAGTTGTATCATTCAATAGTTAAAATTCTGCAGATGTGCCGTTTCCAGGGCTTGTAATCTAGGACAAAGAGGGCTAAAACAGGCAGGAGGGTAGGTGTTTCATAGGAGCAGATTACAAAAGGAGCCGTTTTACCTTGCAGGATTCTCAGCTCGCCGCCTGCGAAGGTGCTGACAGCTGTCAGAGCATAGTAGGCATCCCTGCAGAGGTTCAGATTGGATCTTGGGAACAATTTCTTCCCCCAAGGGCTGTGGGGCATTGGAACAGGCTGCCCAGGGCAGTGGTGGAGTCGCCATCCCTGGAGGGGTTGGACAGACACAGAGATGAGGTTCTCAGGGACATGGGCAGTGCCAGGGGTGGGTTAACAGGTGGACTTGATGATCTTGAGGGTCTCTTCCAACCCAAATGATTTTATTATTCTATATACGCAGGGCAGCCATGGAAGGGAAGAGCCTGAGGATGGTGGTGGTGCTTTGCTGTCCCCTTGAGCCGTGGTTTGGGAAGATGCTGGTGATTAACTGGGATCCAGCCACCAAATTAGTGACGGTCAGACCATGCAGAAAACAGCCGCTCACCTGGGAACCCTTGAATGTCAGGAGTAAGCAGGAGCCTCATCTTTTATAGTTATTTTATTTACATATATTTAATTGTGGCTTCTGTGCCTGGGCAGGATCCCCGACTTAACTTGATCCTGCTCATAACGGGGCTTCTGCAGAACCCGTCTTCGCTGTGGTTTTGTTCTTGTTTCGTTATTACATTTAGTCTCTAGTGACTACAGAGCTGACAGCTGGTAAAGATTTGCATATGGCATGAAATTAAGCGAGTTCATTTTAATGTCTAATCTGTGCAAAGCTAAAATTTGGGTTCTAGAAGCCTTTCTTTGCCTTCGCATTGCTGGCGCATCTGCTTCACGCATTGGCCTTTGATTCCTAAACATTTTTTTCCCCTCTGTTTCACCAGGATGAACAATTAGAACAGATCTTTGCAATCTTTTGTAAATGCTTTAGCACCAGAGCTGAGGATTGTGCAGCAAGCGTTCTGCCTCGCTGGTGAGGAGCATCCCCTGCATTTCCAGGTTTAGATTGGATATTGGGAGCAATTTATTCCCGAAAAGGGCTGTGGGGCATTGGAACAGGCTGCCCAGGGCAGTGGTGGAGTCACCATCCCTGGAGGGGTTGGACAGACAGAGATGAGGTTCTCGGGATATGGGGTAGTGCCAGGGTTGGGTTAACGGTTAACTCGATGATCTTGAGGGTCTTTTCCAACCAAAATGATTCTGTGATTCTGTGAGTTGGGGTCTGAGCCCTGGCATCTGCGTGGGGCTGAAGGGACATGGAGGGGAGCTGCATGATGGCACCGGCCGAGGGCCAGGGGTCAGAGGATGGGAAATCCTGCTTGTGGAGGGAGAGCAAGTTCTAGCAGAGGCAGGTTGTGCTTTCGTCTTGCCCGGGCTGTGGTGGGGTCCTGCACGCTTCCTCTTTGCTGGCGTTTATTAGTACTGTCGCTCAAAACACATTATTTATGCCTGGTGTATTATTTAAGGCCGTTGACTCAAGCAGCTGCTCACTGGAAGAAATCAATTCAATTAACTTGGGCTGGGTGGAGACGCAATACGGGTGCGATGGCTGTGGCAGAGGGCTGTAAATCCTGCTTTCTGCAGTGCTGGAGCTGCCCCCGCGCTTTCCCTCTTCTCCCCCCACTTTCTCTGAAATCAAAACGCTTTTCCAGCTCTGTCCCCCGTCCTCGCTTCTGGTCCCCTCTCCCAGGAGGAGAGCAGGTTGACAAGGCAAGAATTGCAGAGCAGGAGTGATGATAAATCCTGGCTGTATTTTGCAGGGAGCTCCTTGCTCCCCGCATCGGCAACACCGTGGTCCAGGCTTACAGAAGCCTGGTCGTGCTGAGCGTCGCCTGCCTGAGAAGTCAGTCTTCCTTGCCTTGTTCCAAAGAAGCACTAATTTGCTCAGGGTCATTTATTTTGCAGTGGTTTTGCTGCTCGGAGGGCTGTATAAGCAGGCAGGTCGATCTCGGCGGTGTTTGAATGCAGCTTCCCCGCTGGGTTCTGCACAGAACTGCTGCGGCGGCCGGTTCCTGCTCCGCCAGGGCTGAACAAAAACACACAAACAGCTCCTGGGTTAATGAGATTAAATGTGTTCAGTGGAACATCTCCATTTGTCTGGAGTGCGCTTCTTGTCCAGGCGCTGTTTAAATCTGGGCTTGATGACTTGAGGCTTTGCAAATCCACCTCTCTGTGGGCACCGGGTCTGTTTTTTGGTCCGAAGTGGGGTTGGACTTCCCCCCTTGGGCTTATCAAAGCCTTCGTGGTGCTGAGCTGTGCCGGCGGTGCCAGTTGTGACGCTGCCGGTAGCTCTGTGCTCCTGTTTGGCAGCCGAATGGAAGCAGTGGGGATCTTGCAGTAAGCACGGCAGGGAAGAAAACACCATGATCTAAAGCAAGCAAGCAAAATCTCATTTTCTCCTTGAATTTCAGAGGGATGAGCAGCAAACAAACAATTATTTCCACACGACTTTGCTGGGTAGGTCTATAATTCCCGAGTGACAGGGGACTGGTGCTGTGAAAGCGAGCTGCTGACTGATGGATAATGGGGACGATGAGCTGCTGGCACAGGGTAAATCAGTGCGGTGGGGAGATTTCTCCTTGGGGCTGCGGAGGTTCCTCCCCCATCCCTCGCTCCCGGGACCCATCGTGTCTTGCTGAGCCTCGGAGATGTGGGGCCGAAGGCTGGCAAGGCAGAAAATAGCGATTTTCTGTTTCTAAGAGCAAAAGCCCCGCGTGGAAGGAGCAAGAGATTCTGTGTTGCGTTCCCCCCGCTCCGCTTTGGTGCACGGTTTTATGCGCTGTAAAATTTGTTGTGTTGTTGGAAATGGCATTTTGTACACGGGAGTGCTGCTAAATAGAAATAAAAGGCAAGTGTTATTTCTTTCAAGCATAGCTTTAATTTTTCTCTAATCCCATGGCACAGAAATTCAAATCCTGTACTTTCGTGGATGCTGTTTCCCCTGCATCTCTCTGCAGTTTTATAGAACTGGGGATAAACCAAGTGGTTCCAGCACGGTCGCTGATGGTGGGTCGGGCTGGGAGCGGGGCTGGAACCAGCACCAGCCTGCTGCAGTTTTAATCTCCAAAGAAAAAAATCATCAAAAGCCCTCCTAGCCCAACTGGCTCTTTTCTAGTATTCCAGTTACGTTCGAATCAGTCGCCTGCCTAATTAGCTTGTAAATATTACTGCATTTTTTTCTCTCTTTTTAGGCCAAGCGCACGGCGTTAGACAGTGAGTGGAAGGAGAAATGCATTATGCAAACCGCGAGGGAAAAGCATCTGTTTCCCTCTCGCCCGCTCCCAGCGCAACCTGCCGCTTAAACAGAACGAAGATGGGGCTCTGGAAAGTGAATCTTCTTGTTGGGGAAGAGAGAGGGACACTTGGGTGTTGTTAGTGAAGTTTCTCTGAAGGACCGTGCAGCTGGGGCAGGAAATGTGTTGGGGACAACGGCAGAGGGTGGGCAATGTCCCTTGTTACAGGGACACGGGGCAGGACCAGGGTGAAACCCTCCCGAAAATGCATCAGCTTCAGTAGAAGTGTTTGGTGGCTGCACTCCAGCAGGAATTAGGGTGATGTCCCTGTGTCACCTGAGTTACCTGTGTCTGACAGTCCTGAGAGCACAGTGGGGGTCCCGGGGGTGCTGCCCCCAGTGTGGGTTTCACTGGGAGCTGCTTAAACTGGGAAAGCTGGGGCTGTGCCTGGAGCCCACGGCTGGAGAAATGCAATTAAGCGCCGTAACTTCTGATTAAAATGACTTTACAGGGCTGAGAGGGGCATTGGCAGAGCTGGTGCCACTCGGGGCGGTGGTTGTGCTGGGGCCTCCCCCCTCCTGCCCCCTTCCCAGTTCAGTTTTGATCTTTCCCAACAAAACCCTGAGTTTAGGCAGCGCTTGGCTTATGGAGTAGTTGGAGAAGCTGTGGTATTTCTTGTTTTTAAGCTTAAAATAGCCTGGAATTGTCTCTTTATGTTTCCTGGAGTCTGCTTCGCTTTCCAAACCTAAACGAGAGTCATCGTGAAGCGAGCAGGAATTAAAAGCCCTGGATTGAAATTTGTGTGTATTTTACGGGTCCGTGACAGCTAATGCAGGAGCTGTTCCCCCGATAAGCGTTATTTTGGATCACAATAAACGCTGCATCAGATCAAGGCTTTTGGCAAGACTCATTTTATGGTGGTTATTAAAGACTGAAGTGAACTGCTTGGGGATGGGCCCCAGGGCACGTCAGTAAATAGGGAAAGCAGAGGATCAAATCAAATGAAACATGTTTTGGGTCTCTGAAAAACATCTTTAGAAAGAGCTCGGCATTATTATTATTTGCAGTCTAATGTTGTTTTCTGCCTAAGTAATGCTGGGAAAGTGTCTTGAATAGCTTCCTAATTTGCGAGGGTCCCAAAGGCACAACGTTCGGAAGGAATTGGATTAACACTTATGAAAAATAAATTACAGGCTGAGTGCTCGTTAGATGATTTTGAATTAATTTATTGATCTGAGGCTGGAGTGTTAGAAAATAGAGCGGGGGGGGAGCAACTGATGGCACTTTATCTCCGAACGGATGTGATTCTGTGTGACACAAGGGGATGGAGCAGCCGTTTTCAGGCAACCCCTTTGTTTTGAGGAGCTCGTGGCAGGTGGAAAAGCCCAAGGGGCTCCCCTGGCACCATGGGGTATGTGGAAAAAACGCTTTGTGATGGGGGGGTTGCCTCTGGATGGGGTCGGGGTGGCGGGGGGATCAGTCCTGAGCTGCCTGATGTACCGGGCTCTGCATCCAGCCAGGGCTTGCACAGACAGATCTCCAAGGTCCCTTCCAACCTCAATTAATTTGTGGTTAATGAAAATAGCTCCAGATACAAGCGGGCTTTTATTAGACCCAGCTTGAGCTCCAGCTTGCTCATCCGTGCTGACCGCAGCAGGTGATGGAGCACCCGAGCATAAACCGTCAGCGTCCCTGTGCAAAACCCACCCAAATAGCGTTGCCTTGAACAGCAGTGTTTTATTTTTGCCAAGTATCTGTGGAAACTGTAACAGGCATTTCCCATGCAGTGTAATTTTGTCTTTTAGTGCTGCTTTCTCGGTCTGTGCCCTCTCTTGAGCTGCTCTCTGAATTTCATGGGCCTGCTACAGTGAAATAAGTTTCAGTTGAAGCTGGAAACTTGGCAAACTTCTGCAGTATAAAGTGGAGCTGGTGTTTCTTTTTAAAGGTTGAAAGCAAATACATCCCAGGAACTAACAGTCCATTAAAAACAGAGATAACGGAGTCTCTGGGTGCCTCTCTGCTGGCAGGCGTCTGGCTGCCCATATTTACTTGATAACTTGATGGCTCACGCAGCAGGCACTGATACCTAAAAATAAATGAGGGAGCTGTTCCTTTGGGCTCTGGGTTAATCTGGTTTGGGGGAAAATGGTCCATGGTGCAAGCTCGAGAAACTACGCTGCTGTTTTTTCAGTGTAAAGCGGGAATGGCAGTGCTGGGCCGTATAAGCGGAGAGCAGCCGTAATGAGATGTTTATTGCCAGGCACATGGTGCGGATTTTTCCACGTGGGTCAGTGTGGCTGCTCTTGCTGGTGTTACTGGTCCTGCTCTCGGTGAGGGTTTCGTTCTAACACACTTGTTTGGGGCTCCCTGGGATCCCCCTTGCCATGGCTTGGAGTGGGGCAGCAGTGCCCACCCGGCCTCAGCACCATCCTACTGGTTTGTACTGGAAGCTGCTGGGAGTCCCTGTTGCCATCCTGGGTGGGGGAAAGGGCTGACCCGAGGAGCCTGGAGCTTTGTCTTGGAAAACAAAGTGAAATTTCCTGGGTCAGAAGCTTTTATATAATTTTCTTTTTTCTTTCTTTTTTTTTTTAATTTTTAAAAAAATTATTATTACTATTTATTTTTAATTTCCCCCCCCGCTTTTCCTTCCTGGATGCAGATTTGAACTTTGGCAGCAGCACCCGGCAGCTCGACTACAGGGATCTCGCGCTTTTCCTTGACAGCGGATGTAAATCCTCCCAATGGTTGGGAAGGAGAAATATGCGGGCGCCGAGCTGCTGCCGTAAATCCCGGTGCAGGGCAGCCAGGGCCGTGTTGGGAGCTCCCCATGGCGCTGCTGGGCTGGTTTGGGGTCTGAGCCCCAGTGTGAGGGGGACAGGGGGGTTCTGAAGGAGCAGCAATACCTCAGATTAAAGGATTTGCCAACATCTAATGAAACAGGAGCCTCCAGGCTTCCATTAATTAACAAATTAGCTCATCAAGAGTCTCCCTAATTTGTCGAATATAAAACTACCCTATTAATTAAACAAGAGGACAGATTTTAATTTGCCTGGCAAAACCGCACGTTTAATTGATAAATGACTCATTTAAACTGTTCTGGGTGAAAGTTTCCAGCAGCGGCGATGGGGACGAGCGAAATGTCACCGCTGGGCTCCTCTGAGCGAGCAGCCCCCGCGCCCGGGGCTCGAACCGCGGGCTTTGCCCCCTCGCTGTGCTGTGCCACTGGCATCACTGGGGCTCGGGGACCACGGTGTCCCCTGCTGATAGTCCTGTCACCGCTCATCCTGCCAACCTGCCCTTCGCTCTCTAATTGGGGTTGATTACATCCAGCTCCTCTTCCCATAAATCCCTTCCGCTCATGGTTTCCCGTGGCTGGTAAGTTATTCAGCAGAAGCTCCACGCTAATGGCTAATGGGGGGTCCTGGGGGTTCACTGGGGGTTCTCCAGGGCTGGGGGTGATGGGTGCCCTGGGATTCGGGGATGGGATGCCCAGGGAAATGTTACATCTCTCCCTGGGGATTTGGGCTCCATTGCTCCTCCTCGACAGCGGCTTCCAAAGCCCCACGCCGGTTTGTGCTCCCTGTTTGTGATAAAAGCAGCTCCCTGCGGTCCTCAGCCCCGATTTCCCCTCCGCTTGAAGGGCAGAAGAATAAATCAGAGGTCTCCCGACACTGGGATGATCTTTGTGTGGGATTAATCACTCACATAGCATCTCTCCAGCCAGATGTGCCAGGGGAACAGCATCGAGCTGCGGTACCCCAGGTTCCCTTTTACCAACCTTTATTTTTTTTCCCAAAAAAAAGTAAGGAGACATCTTACTGGGAGAGCAGGTGAATTATGTGGAGTCCTGCCTGAGTTTTCAATTTAGCTCTATTGATTTATAAGGGCTTTTCAATTACTGGGTCCTGCTTGGCGGCAGCGCATGGAGCGGCCATACGTGAGCTTCATAACCCATCGGACCTTCTGTGGCTGCTCCAGGCTGACCCAGGCACAAATAATTAGGATTTCCTCTGCAACACTTAGTAAATAAAAATCAGGAATTCATTAGCACGAGAACTTGTCTTATATGAAGATAAGACTGGAGGAAAATGGGAAGTGCTGGAGTTATTGTGAATATAATATATGAAGCAACCTGAATTTGGGAGAAGGCAATTTGAAATCCTATTAATTTTTTCTTTTTTTCAGTGTGGGCATGGTTGGGTGATTTCTGAGGGAGCTGAAGATGAAAAAAATATATGGACAAGAGTGATGGCTTGGGCCATCTCTGCCATCCCATGGCTCTCAGACCAGAGCTGCCAGCTAGAGAAGATGGAGGACTCAGGAGCCTGAAAAGCTCTGAAATCCACCCAAAACCAGGGCACTCCCCACCTGACTGTTTCACTTTCTCTTCCTAGTGAGTGCTGGAGTATTAATAATCTTCTGGTGTAAAGCTGCTGCGTTTTAAAAATTTCATTATGTCTCTGTGTCACAAGACACAGAGTGGAGGCAAACCTAATTAAATTACCCAGAATTAAATCGCTGGCCCCTCTAGCAAAGCCTGGGGGAGGCGGCTGGTCCATCTGGATTTGCAAGGGATCCGAATTACTCGATTCAGCAATTCTCCCACCAAATTTGGAGCCAAAGTGCCCAGAGCTGTGGAGCAGCCAGGGTGGGAGGGAAGCGATGCTTACGGTGGATTTATTGATTAAGGTCCATAATTAATAGTGAAGACATTGGCGGGAGAGGGAAACTGCTGTCTCCATGGGGATAGGGAGAGGGTGGGATGGTTTTGGGGCAATTTAAAGGAAGAATCCTGCATCGCTGCTGCTGAATCTGCTTCCCCATCTCTGGGCTGGTTGTTGCAAAATACCTTTGTGGCCTTTTGATGTGGCTGATTTCTAAAACCCCAACAGCAATCCCCCTGAGAGCACATTTTTAGGTATTTGTGAACCTGAGCGATAAAGTGACATGTGGGGTTCTCGTTTTCTGCCCCCGTTGATGATGGAGACAGCGAATGTAACGTGCGTTACTCACTGCTGGGGTTTGACACCTGTTACTCTCAGGGCTTGGGTTAGAGCCCCTTCCGCCAAGGTATTAAAAAAAGAAAAAGCAGAATTGAAGTAATTTAAATAGACAGTTGCTGTTGGTGTTCCAGCAGCTCTCAGCAGCTGTTTGGTGTGGTATTTATTATTTATGAGATGTCATTAATATGCAAATCTACACCACTTGATTGGCTCTCCTGGCACGCTTCCAAGGCCCTTATAAATTCAACGGGTTCCTGGCCCCAGCAGCCAGCCCGATCCAACCCGGCATCGCCCTCAAGCCCCATTTTCCTCTCCTGCAGCTTTTTACCCCAAATCCCATCTCTTTGCAGGCAAACCCAGGAGCAGGTGTTGCATTTTCCAGTGGGAATTACATCTCATCCCACGCATCCCAGATAAATGACGGGATGCAGATGCATCCGCAGGTTAATTAAGAGTGAGCGGGTTGTCCAGCACAAACCTCGTTGCTTCCAACCCCGCAGTCGTGGCCAGAAACCTCCGCCGGCTGTAACGAGGAATGGGGGAAGCATCCCCTGAGTTCAGCTACTGGCGTCGCCTCTTTGCTGATTTTCTGCCTGGATAGAAGGTGGGAGCAGGACATGGCGAGCAGGAGATTCCCCGGCTCTGGGGGCCGCGTGGCTGCAGGAAATTAAAGCTGGATAATTGCAGCAGACCTCTGGCAGGGCATGTAATTGAAGTGAGGATTTGACAGGAGTGGCTCTCCCAGCTATGCCAGGGTGTTGGCAGGATGGGAAAGAGCTGCTGCTTGGGAATTAAAAGAAACAAAGACAGAACACATCCCTTTTGCAGGGGATAAAACATGAGCAATGCTTGTCGTGCTGCTTCTGGGGTGGCAAGATGCTCGGATGCTTGGAGCCTGATTAACTGTGCTTTAATGATGCTGTCCCTCTTGCTCCCAACTAACGGCGGTGCCAACGGCCTCCCACCCCATCCTGGCATCACAAAAAGGGACGGGAGAGGACGAGAGGAGCCCAAGCCCCCAGCAATTATCCTGGTGGCAAATTTAATTTGCAGGTGACAGCAAGAAGGCAGCAGCAGCAATCCTGACATTGCCCACCCCACACCTGCACTTTGGGGCTGCTGCTGGGGCCCTAAGTGGGAAGAAATTGGGGAGAAAAGCTCAGGAAATGTGAATTTTCAATGGGGAAGGTGTGGGATGCGCTGCCAGAGCTGCCTGTCCCTGCCTGTGTCACTGCAGGGGGCTTTACTGCACTGCTGGGGATGTGTTTGTGATGAATTTATCTCTGTCAAATGAAAATGGTGATTTTTCCCACCTGGCAGATGCCACTTTGACTGCAGGTCTCACGGCAGGTAAACATTAATTGCGGCACGCTATTAAATAGGGACAAAAAAGTGACAGGACTGAATTACTTCACTCCAGCCCCCTGATGCCAAGCTGTAAATCATGTGCTGGAGTTTATAGAGACTTTATGTGTCTTGGGCCAGGCAGGCTCAAAATTTTCTGAAGAATAATGACATGTTAATAATAGACCGGCTCGGAGATAAAATTAGCAGAAGGTTTTTTTGCTTCTATTAAAGTCAAAGCTGAGTTATTTTGCCTTCGTATCAGTCTCCCGTAATTAAAAATGGATGGATGGATGGATAGATGGAAGGACAGACAGACAGGCAGTGTTGGGCACACAGCCAGGAGGGTGAGTCTGAGTGGGTTCAGCGTGGTCCGGAGAGACGGACAATGTTGGAGAGGTCTGGACAGACAGATGGACAGACAGGTGATGCCTGAGTGCTCCAGCCAGACAAGGCCACTGACAACCAGAGCCAGCAGAAGTGACAGTGGCCACATGTTTCCTCTTCCTCACCCCAAATCTCCTTGGCAGTAGCTGATGGGTTTTATTTCCAGGTTGTGGTTTCCCCGGGATGGAGATGCAGCTCCCGGGGCTCTAAAATCAGAGACATAACGAGCCCGGGATTTACGGCTGCCCTCGAGAGAGGTGAGTGGCTCCGCTCCCCCCGAAGCCTCCCAGGTTAGATGAGACTGTCTGCAAGGGAACTTAATTGATTCTTTAGGTTAAAGCCTTTTCATCTGTGCAGACAAGCCGAAGCATTAATTCTGTATAATGCGACACGGAACATCTGCGTGCAGCTCTGCGGCATGGCGTCCCCTCCCCGTGCTGCTCTGATTTGTTTTCTTTCCGAGGCAAATTCTGGATCTGGCTTCCATCAACAGCACTGATTAATCCCTTTCGATATATCCCAACATTATTTTTTTTTTTTAATAATCCTCAGATAACGGGTGCGTTTCAGGTGCAGGCTTCTGTCCGGCGTGCCAGGAGGATCGCACCCAACGCGGGGCTGAGCTTTGGACGTCAGGATGCTCCAGCTGCATCCAGATGTGGGAAGCAGCTGCTGGGGGACCCCAGTGAGGGCACAGGTACCTGCTCAGCTCTGCCTAGCGACTCTCACCAATCCAGAAATAGTCCCACCGCTGGCACAGGCTCAGGAATAAAACATATTTTGCTGTTATTTTTAACAGGGCAGGGGGGGCGCAGCCCTGGGAACTGCACCGAGGCCACTCCTGGCCAAAACAAGACGGAAAATGGCATCGCCTGCTCGGAGCTGGCAGCTGGAGCGGTTGGGACCTGGCTGGGGTGCTGAGCCTTCCCGCAATGAAGCAGCAGCTGCGGTTACCCAGAAACTAATTGTAAGGAAAACTGGATTTATATATATTTTAAAAAGAAAAAAGAAGGTTTCCTTATTGGTGTTTGGGAAGTTGAAGCCCTTTGCTGTTATTAAGACAAATGCAGCTGGTGCGTTAAATAATTGGGTGTTACCCGAGGGGTTTATCAGCCATGTCACATCGCTGGGCCTATTTTTGCCGTGGGATTTCAGGAATACTCGCCTCTCTCTGTGTTTTGTACCTGGCCGCTGTGGTCCCTGCACACAGGCTGCAGGAGAACTCAACCTGTGGGTTTTTCGGGCGATGCTGAAGTGCAACGTGAAATATGAGCCTGTATTAAGCTTCAGTGGTTTTGCAGCGAACATGAGCATTAAAGACCTGTCAGCATCGTCTGTCTCCCCAGTGTGATGCGCAGCATCCAAACCTGGAGTCCTGGCAGGGCTGAGTTTTAACACTTTTCCATCCTAAATTCCCACCAGGGCCAAGGCTTGGTGGTGACTGTGCTATTGAATGAAGAGAGTGGGGAAGTGAGGAGGGGACAGGGGTGATAACACGGAGCCACATCCTCACACCCACTGAAGTCCGGAGCGGGCGGCTGAGTTCAGACAATCACAAATCCCCGAATCTCCCCTTTTTCCAAACCCAGACTGGGTTTATTTTATTTCTGAGATGCAGATGCAAGCAGACCTGGCCTGAAGTGGTTTCCCACAAAAGATGTCATGTTAAAAAAACACCAACACTCTGAGTGGGAGAAAAAGCAACGAACGGCACATTTTCTGCAGGAAAGAGTTTCAGGGCAGTGTGGTGACTGGAGAAAACACTCAGTTTTGACAACATTCACCATTTTGGGGGTAAATTTGGCACGTAGAGTGTGGAAGAGCTGTGCCGATGTCAGAAGCTGCCTGGCCACAAACCTGTTTTAAGGATAATAGAGGCACATCCAGACACAGAACATCCCTTGTGTGCCAGCCTGCTCTGCCCATTCCCTCCCACTTCTACCAAACAGCTGGGGGATAAAAATCCTTAAAATTCAATAAAGACCATGAAATGAAAGAGCAGCATTGCACTTGGAAATTCAAATTTCTGGCCCTCGTGTTTCCAAACCGCCTTCCAGGAGGGGGAGAGCACGGAGGAGTTTGCTGCTCTGCACCAGCATGCAAAGGGCCCTGGGAAGCCTGTTTGTGAGTGTGAATTCTAAAGGATAGATATATATGAATATTTGCCTTAAAAATTCAGAGGCTGAGGTGTGAAATTTAAGATGCACTAGATAGGTTTATTCTCTCCAGGTGGGACTGGATGAAGTCAAATCCCCAGCAGCTCAGCTGCAGCCCAGGGGAAAATTCACCCTCTTGCTCCCCGGGGAATTAATCTCCCTGGAAAGCCCCAGCCTGTACTAATTAGCCCTGCAACACCCATAAAAAGTGGGCAGGCTCTCTCCAGGATTGTTTGTGCCCTGTGATAAAGTTAGGCTGGAGGTTGTGCTCAGCTTTGGTGGGGGGGCTATACCCCCCCTACATGGGGATACAGGGGATGTGACCACTGTGGTTCCCCCAGTTTGGGGAGCTGGAGGCAGTTTGGAGATGCTGAATTGGAAAGCAGGTAGGAGAGACCCTCCCTGAAGAAGCAAAGGTGAAAATGGAGTTGGGTTGGAATCTTTCGCTCTGCATAAAGTCCCGAAGTTGGACCCTGCGTGTCCTCCTGGATGTGACCAAAGGAGCTTTGCTGGGCCAGATGATGCTGGTGATTCCACGAGCTCCAGGTAGGAACATCTGTGGGGCCTGGGGAGCGGGAGGCTCCCAGGGAAACCTTTTGCGTGTTTGAGCCTGGGACCAGTGGGACAATCTCCAAATATCAGCCCCAGGATCTTGGTTTGTTTTCCCAGCTCCTCACCAAAGGGCTGTGGGACGTGTCTTTGTGGTGGGGGCTGGTTGCAGAGTGCTCTGAGATGCAGAAATGGGGCAAAAGTGGGTCTGGGTGGATGCCAAAGGAAGGTTGTTTTGTGTGACAGATGAAATGCATCTCTGGCATGTGGGAGATGTCCCCTGAGCAGGGCTCATGTGCCAGCATGTGTCCCTGTCACCGCTCACCTGCGGGGCAGCTGCGGTTTGTAAGGGCGGGGGGAAAAGCAAAGCCCAGCCTAGTCCCATGGTTCTGTAATGAATCAAGCTGCAGGAGAGAGAAATGCAGAGTAAAAGCTGTGCAGATGCCTGGTGTGGCCGCACCAGAGCCTTTAGCTCTGTCCCAGAGGACAGATGAGGTGAGCCTGGCTCGTGTTCTGATGACGTCCTCGTTAACAGACTAATTGCTTCTCTGGCAGCTGTCTGGGGCTGGTGGGTGGGAGCGGGTCTGGGTCACCTCCACCCCTGAGGAGCTGGGGCAGGGTGTCCTGTGATGCTTGGGGTGTCTCGTCTCTGGCTTTCCATCCCAGCTGCAATGTCCCCGAATTCCCGCTGCGGCTCATTGAGAGCCCTTAACGAGCCCCGGGGGACGACGCGCTGTGTGTGGGAGCCTGGTGCTGCTCCTTGGCTCTCCCTTTGCAGATGGAGTTGTTATTCCCCCTCAGGCTTTTTACTACTACAAATTAATTTTTTAGGGTGGGAAGATGTAGGAAACTCTGGCTCTTGTCGCTTCCCACAGGGCTGTGGGCAGGGGCAGGAGCTCCCGTGGGACAGGCTGAGGCTGGTCCATGGTTCAAGCTGAGCCATCAGCATCCCCCTCATCCCAAACTGTCCTTGCGACTGCAAGCGGTTTCTGGGGAGAAGAGACAGACCCTGAAGTGCTGCTGGATCCAGCTGTCCTATTGCCAGGACGAGAGGAAACGGCCTCAAGCTGCACCAGGGAAAGTTGGGGTTGGATCTGGGAACAATTTCTTCCCCAAAGGGCTGTCGGGCATTGGAACAGGCTGCCCAGGGCAGTGGTGGAGTCACCATCCCTGGAGGGGTTGGACAGATGAGGTTCTCAGGGACATGGAGCAGTGCCAGAGTTGGGTTAACGGCTGGACTCAGTGGTCTTGAGGGTCTTTTCCAACCAGAATGATTCTGTGATTCTGTGATCCGAAGCACTGCTACACCTTGGGAACCACCTGAGACCTCAGCCGGGGTTTGCTGCCAAGAGCCACATCTACGTGTAAATACCTGTGTGGGTGACGTCCTGCCCGTCACCTGCTGGGGGGGCTCCAAAGGCAAGAAACAAGTGACTCAAGAATGCCAGAAAGGATGTTCCTGGGCTGGGGTTTAAAAATAAAACAAAGTGCCAGTGTCCGACAATCCCTCATCCCTGCGCCTGGAGCTGTCGCTGTCTCTTGACAGCTCCTGCACAAATCAGAAAATGCCAATAAATCGCCTGGTGCGGACGCGTCCATCGCTCCCCCAGCTCAGCTCTGTCCCCAGGTGAGCTGTCTGTCACCCTGCCCCTGCGACAGCTTCATAGCCCATTTTGGGGTGAAAACGATCGGGTGGCAGCCAATGCATGGGGCTGTCGATGGGGCAGGGTCCTGCTGGCAGCAGAGCTATGCGCTGGGAGTGTTTGCAGCCTGTTGCATCAGCCTGGCTTTGCAAAGGGGTTTTTTAGGTGCCAGGTGGTGGGAAGGGGCAGTGCTGGAGCTGGACCCCAGCCCCGTGGGTGGGGATCACTCTCCTGCATAGGCCACTCATGTTGCTGAGCATGGCTTGAGTATCTGGCAGTGCTCTGGGGAAAAAATACTGCAATATTGGAGTCAAATGAAGTCAAGGAGAGTGATTTGGGGCTGAAATGGCAGCTCTATGTACCAGCCTTGCAGCCTGCCACCAGTGCAGCGATGCCCTGGCCCGCTCCTGCCCGTCCCGGCAGTGGGACACAGCATCACCAGATGCCACCAGCAGCACCATTTCCAGCTCAGGGGCTGCAGCGGGTTTCAGCATCCTCATCCCAGTGCAGACGTGGCTTTGCGGAGCCCTGTCGGGTTCCTGTGCCATGATGCTATTTATAAACCCCGAATTGCACAAGGTTGGGACTGTGTTTTTCCGTGATTGTATCAAATCAGCGAAACAGGGAAAGCGAGCAGTCTATTTGACATCCTGTATGTGGGCTTTTATTTGTGCAATGAGTTTTCATTTCCACTTGGATCACAAAGCAGTAATTGGGTTACGTAGCTCATTACCACGGCAGGTCGTGAAGCCAAGAGCAGGAGGGATGAGCTCCCCGTGGGAAAGATGAGGCAACGCTTAACCGTGGCGAAAAACCTGGCCCTGAAATGGGTTTGGGACTGGGAAATGCAGTGGGAGCCCTGTGTCGTGTCCTTGCAGCTGAACCCAGCTCCGTTTCCAGCCGTTTCGTGTGGTTCTGCCCAGGGCGAGGGAAAGTGCTGCTGGATGACGGAGACGTCTCCTCTGGAGAGGGCAAAGCCTCATGCATTTTCTTCCACATTAAGTGTGACATCTGCTTGGGGGTGACTCAGGCGGGTTCCCACCACCCATGCAGGGGAGGGAGGGAGGGAGGATGAGCGCCTGGACTGGCTGGGTGGGAGCTGCTGGGCTCTGTCCTGTCACCCCGGCTCAGCAGGGAGCTGTTCGGGGGGTTATAATGAGCCTAAATCAACCCGTTCCCGACACCACGGAATTTAGGGCTGTAATTGCTTTGCTGGGTGTGGGTGGCACGCGCTGTGCTTGCCGGGGATGTGACGGATGCCAGAGACTCCGCTGGCTTTGGTGCTGCGGGAGCTGCCAGCCCTGTGCTCTGAGCTGTTCCCCACGGCTGCTCCTGCGGCACCGCAGCGTTCCTGCCCTGTCCCGGGAATGGGGTGTTTGTCTGTCCGTACCCTACTGCTGTTTGCAGCGGTTTGCTGAGCAGGCGATGCTGAGCGCCTCGGAAGGAAACCCAAACCACAGCGCAGGGCAAAACGCTCAGGATACAACATTTTATCCCAAGTCAGCATGTTTTTAACTTCAGTGTCTCGCTAAGCACAGGAATAAGTGTCTGAGCGGGATCCTGCCTCGTGCAAAGGCAGGTGCCTGGGAAAGGACTTGGTGGCAAGGGGGCAGACTGATCCTGCCTAGGGACATCGCTCAGCTCCTGCCCCAGTG
The DNA here is from genome assembly GCA_013399365.1 of Pampusana beccarii. Lineage (NCBI taxonomy): Eukaryota > Metazoa > Chordata > Aves > Columbiformes > Columbidae > Pampusana > Pampusana beccarii. The sequence continues at coordinate 720,339 of VWYH01002951.1, read as the reverse complement.
CTGGGGGTCTGCAAACCTCAGCCTTGCTGGGGAAACTGAGGCAGTGCCAGGTCTTGGCTCAGAACCCCCTGTGCTGCCGGATGTCTGTCAGCTCAGAACGGCATCGCTGCCTGGGTGCGGTGCAGGGGGTGATGGAGCATCCATGGCCAAGCGTCCCCAGCCCAGCCATGCCCTGGGGTGGATTTTTGGGAGCCCCCAGACCCTGCCATGCTGCCTGTGCCTGTCTGCCGCCCAGGTCCTGCATCTTTTTTGCTTTATCCAGAAGCCAGTCCTCAGTTTTGCCATTTGACTCCAAGTGCACTGAAGGGGAACATGTTAGTTTGCTTGTTTTTTTGTTCGTTTTTCTTGTTTTGTTTTGGTTTTGTTTCCCCCTCTGTGCTGGCTTGCTCTGCAGGATGTCTTGTGGGCTGTCTATACTTTTTCTTGCAATTAATTAACCTTAATTCATTAGCCTTAATGTATGAACATCCTTTCTGCTGGGGCGAGGGGCTGCGCTGTCTCTGAGATCCCAGCCAAAGGGACACAGGTGACCTGACTGGTGTGTCCCAAAAGGGCAAATCCTGGTCCGTCCACAGGCTGTGTCCTGCCCTGGCAGGGGGGTAAAATGTGGGGTGTCACCTCCAAACTTACTTGTGCTTCTGAGGTGATGTGCTGGGCCCCAAACCCTGCGCTGGCTCTTCTGCTGAGTTAAACACCAGGAGCTGAGGAGTGGGGGGGCTGCGTGGGAAGGGATCTCCTCAGTGCCACATCAAGCAGGGGGCTGTCGAACCTCCTGCTCCGCATGGGTGGGGGCTGCTCTGGGAAACCTCCTGTTCTCCTCCCCATCTGGGTCCCCCCCCAAACCGCATCCCTGCATCCAGCCTTGCCCATCCCTGCCTGGGGGAGCCCGATGCTTCTTGGTGCTCCCCAAAATACTTTTGGTGCGTATCTTAATGGGGCTGGGGGGTGGTGGAGCTGCCACTGCAGAGCCCCCCGTGGCTGGGGGGGCTGCCTGGGAGCAGCTGCCGCATCCTGGTGCTAATGAAAGCCACCAGGGCCAGCAGCCCCTGAGCAGCCGCCGCGGCGTTTGGGAGCCAGATTTGAGGAAGGGAAGTGACTCAACGTCTTGGAAGGAGTTGGGGGCGGTGGGGGGGTTTGGCAGAGGACAGCGGGTGACCCGGGGTGGGGACATCGCGGCAGGGTGGCTGGCAGCCACCTGCCTCCCCTTGGGCTCAGCATCACTGGGGAGCCCTCTGTGCTTCATTAGCCCTCGTTAGGGCGGTGAGCTCCAGGCTGGGGGGGGCCGGGACAGGAAAAGAGGCCCCTTGGGAAGCGGCTTGTTGCTTCCTTGTGCTGGGTCGCAGTGGGATGGGGGCCAGCCTTCCCAGCTCCCGCCGGCACACCCTCTCCCAGCTGTTGCTGCCGGAGCACCGTGCTGCCAAGAACACGCCAGCAATGGATGCAGATGCTGCTGCTGCTCCGTCCCCTTCTCCTCGCTCTTAGAACGGGTGGGGAGCGGGGCTGTGCCTGCGCCTGGTCCCCCGCACCGCGGTCCCTGCGGGGATGACAGTCTGTCACTGCCAGTGGCCTTCAACGTCAGGGCTGGGCTGAGCAGCTCCTCTTCCTCGCTGGGCACCAGGTGGTTCTGGCACCCAAACCTCGTCCTCCACACCACGGAGCAGCGGGAGAGCGCAGCACCACACGAGGTATTTGGAAAGGTCACTGGAAGGCTGGAGTGTGGGATACCGGGGGGACTGGGGCGCGTTACTGGGGGAAACAGGACAGGATGGGTCCTGCCGGCAGAGCCAACCTGTGCAACCCGCCCCAGCAGGACCCTGTTTCTCATGGTTTTTTATTGCTTTTGGGAGTGAACTGCATTTACCGTTGCTGTGGGGGAATTACTTTGCTGGGGCGCAAAGGGTCTGCATCTCTCTGGGGACCTGTCACGTGCCACAAATGTCACAAGCATGGCATACTCTGCATCACTGCTGGCACCCAGCACCCCGTGGAGCTGCTGCCCCTTCCAGGGGTCCCGCAAGCCCCTGGGAGCAGGACACCAGTGTGTCGGTCACGAGCCGCCTGGGTTAGGACATCCCTGCCCAATGCCGACATCTGGGATTTTTGGGTCTCTTCTCCTTTCTCTGGCTGGACCTGCCGATCCGAGCGCATCAGCAAGTTTCCTCCTGATTCAGCTGCGGGGGATGTTGCAACGTGACATTGTGCAAAGGCGGCATTGCCCTGCGCTCCAATTCCTCTTTTTTGGCTTCTATGGGAGCTTGGCCTCATGTGACAGGTTCACGTCCCCACCTGTGTGGGCCGTGGCAGTGGCCACAACCTTCCCAGAGGCTCCTTGCTGGGTATCACCTGCTGTCCCCTTGGTCCTGGTTGGGTGGCAATTCTCCTGCTGCCAGCTCTGAGAAAATCGGGACTTTTCCCTTGCGTGTGGCTGAAACCAGAAAACATATGGATATTTGCGATAGTGAGTGACGGGAGCTCTGCCCCGGCCTCGCTGCTGGCTCCCCTTGAATGTGATGCTCCTGGTGTGAGATGCAGGATTTTGCTCCAGGCAGTGCATGTACGTGTATTTCTAGTGCATATCTCCCTCTGGATGGGCTTCCCTAGCTCAGGGTGGAGGTTTGTGGCTGTGCAGGTTTGTGGCTGTCCAGGTTCAGCCCATGCTGGGTTGCCGCATGCATGTTGGAGATGCCCCATCCAAAATCACCAGGGTCCTTTAGCTGCACTTGCCCGTCATTGGGATCAACAAGACCATGGCTTTTTTGCACAGGGAAAGGATGCCTGAGGGGTCCTGTGGGATTCTTCATGGATTTCTTCCCAGAAAGGGCTGTTTGGCATTGGAACAGGCTGCCCAGGGCAGTGGAAGAGTCACCATCCCTGGAAGGGTTGAACAGACACAGAGATGAGGTTCTCAGGGACGTGGGTTGGTGACTGTTGGGTTAATGGTTGGACTTGACGACCTTAAGGGTCTTTTCCAACCAAAATGATTCTCTGATTCCTGAGCCACCCATGGGTGGCAATGGATGGGACCCAGCACTGAGTGCACCGGCTGCCCTGTCCCCTCTATGTGTCCAGCTGAACCGTGCAAAAAAAGCCCTTTTACCCAAAGTCCTGTGTCCCCACATCCTGCTGCCGAGCATCGCTTCCCCCTTCCCATCTCCAAGCCGAGCCCAGCAGATGGTTTATGCCACCGGCTGTGGGTTTGTTGTTTTTTTTTTTAAATTTTCATCCTCCCATCAGCAATACATGTGTGTCCTCCTCGGGATGAGAAAGCTCAGCAATAAAGGGTGCCGAAGCAACATAACCCCAGGATTGTTTGCGTGCAAGCCCTAATGAGGTTATAGAAGAAGCAGAGATGTAAATTCAGCTCGAACCCCCCCAGGGATTTAGCAAGCTCAGGTAAATAGCTCTGGATATATATATATATATAAAAAAAAATGTATGAATATAGATTGTTAATAGATAAATTTGATATATATGTTTTGATACATATTTGGGAGGGAAGGTTTTGCTGCAGCCAGCTGGAAGTCATTACTTTGCTCAAGAAATTTGCAACCACCGGTTTGAGGGTTTTTGCTCCCCTGTTATTACAAAGTTGGGTTTGGCATGGCAGAGGGTGGCGGTGACTTTCGGGGTCCCAACACGCACCATGGTGTGCGTTGGGACCCCGAAAGTCACCGCCGCCCGCCGTCCTCTGCCCAAACCCCTTATTTTTTTGGTAATTTTCTATGAAATGGAAGTGGGGTTTGCAGCCCATGATATCTTTGCGTGTGGGTTTTGATACATATTTGGGAGGGAAGGTTTTGCTGCAGCCAGCTGGAAGTCATTACTTTGCTCAAGAAATTTGCAACCACCGGTTTGAGGGTTTTTGCTCCCCTGTTATTACAAAGTTGGGTTTGGCATGGCAGAGGGTGGCGGTGACTTTCGGGGTCCCAACACGCACCATGGTGTGCGTTGGGACCCCGAAAGTCACCGCCGCCCGCCGTCCTCTGCCCAAACCCCTTATTTTTTTTGTAATTTTCTATGAAATGGAAGTGGGGTTTGCAGCCCATGATATCTTTGCGTGTGGGAAAACTGCACAGAGGCGTGAGAAAACCCGGGCGCGAATTTAAGGGGGGTCAAGGGGGGGTTCCTAATAGCGTGGCTGTGTCACCTCGGTGGGGACAGGGAGAACAGGGGGGCTTTTCTTTGCTGTGCTGATCAACATGCAGCTGGGAGTGCGGAACGCAGCTGCAAGCTGGGGCTGGAGGATGCTCGTGCGGATCTGGGGTGATTTTCTCGCTTTGGGGGGGGTTTGAGCTCTGCAAACCCCAGCTTTCCCCCATCCCTGGTCACGTCCGTCCCTCTGGCAGCCGGAGGGACAGATCAGTTTCCTTTTCTTGGTTTCCTTCCTCTTTGTGTCTTCGAAATCCCGAGCGGTTGAGGGCAGCTCTTGCAGGTGGCACGCAAGCCGTTCGCCTCTACACGGTGTCCCCAAGGCATGCGCTGGCTTTGTCCCCAAGCAGCTGTGACAGAGCCCAGGCCATGGTTGGGGACATCCTCGCTGGGTTGAGGCTGTAGCCCCAACGGGGATGCAAATCCCCTGGGGTCAGCATTTCATGCCCCATCCGCCTGGACTGGTGCGATGTTGTGGGGGAGGAAGCTCAGAAAAAAAGTTTTATTGACTTTTTTTATTGCCAGGAGAGCATAGAATTAATAGCAACCTACATATAAAAGAAAAAAAAAAGAGAGGAGATGAAAGAACTTTTATTATCTCAGAAGCAGCTCAAGTCATTTTAAGCAGCACAGAAACACAAACTGCCCTTTCTAAAGGAAATCTTTGTCTGTGTCTGTACAAACGCCCAAGATTTTCCCCTCTAATACTCAACCTTCACAAGAAAGGATGAGGAGCAAAGGGCTGGGCTGGGCTCTTACTAACGGGGCGGCTCTTAACAACCCGGGCACTTTGTGCCAGGGGTGATGGGTTCACTCTCCGGGCTCCTGCAGTTTTGCCCTGGGAAGAGCCTCGCATGACCCGTGCTTTGAGGTTAAATACCAGTTTCTGGCTGTGCTGGGGTGCGTTCTCCACCACGCCACGGCCAGGGGCAGCTCACAGAGACCCATCCCGAGCCGCACAGCCCGGGCTCTGCCCAGACAAACACTGACTCACGCTGTTATTCCGTCCCACCCTGGGCACAGACGGCTTTTTTTTAAGGCTGCCTTTTCCAGCTATTCCTTTTTTTTTTTTTTTTTAAATTCTTTCCTGTTCACACGGGTGGGGGACGCAGCCGTAGGCAGAACACGGGGAGCAGCCAGGGGTGCTGAAGGCTGTAAGGGGTCCCAGTGGAGCGAGAAGACGAGGGCTGCTCTGCAGGGATGTATCCGAGCACCGTGGATACAGGTAGGGCTTGGGCTTTCCCCGTCCTGCAGCCAGCCTTGAGGCAGAGCTCGGTGCCTCAGTTTCCCTTGTGGGAGTGGGATTTGCCCCCTCTCTTGGTTTCAGGGGTCCAATGCCACCGGTCACTCGGGGGGGCTGCCAGGAGCCTGTTTTCTCGGTGTCAGGCTGTTGTGGATGCTCAGGATGCTGCTGCCTCTCCCAGCGCATCCCGCGTGCCTGTCCCCTTCCCTGTCCCCTTCTCTGCCAGCTGGAGAGCTCAGGGACAGGTGACAGGGCTGGGACAGCAGCTGGGGAGCAGCCTTTGGGCAGGCCAGGGCTGGGGACTTCGCAGTGGCCTCAGCTTCTTTTTGCTGGGTGTGTGGCTGGTGGTCAATTTACACCAATGGCTGGGGCTCCATCCTGCACGTCCTCGCATGGACCGGGATGCTGCGCAACATCTCCCTGCAGCAGCTGTTGCCATGGCAATTGCTGGCTCAAATCAAGGTGAAACGGAGCTCTGGACCCAGAGCTGCTTTCCCATTCCCATGACAGCACCAGGACCTCTCGCTATGCTCAGGATCTGACCCGTGGGGTGGGACTCGAGCTCACACAGAGCTGTAAACACCCAGGGGACTGGGACCAGTATGTGCCATGGGAGGAAATCCAGGGCTGGGCAGGGCTCAGAGGGGACTGGTGCCAGCAGGACTGGGGGGACACTGAGATGCTGCTTCATCCTGTGCCCTTTCCAAAGCTCCTCAGATGAGCAACCACATGTTCCCCCCAAACATCTGCTGGCAATCCCCATTCTGGGGGAGCGGGGCTGTGCGCTGCGGGGGCAGCCTGGCCGCAGCCCCCACGCCTGCCGGAGGAAGCGGCTGCGGGTTTGGGGTGCGCGGGGACCTCAGAAACCACTGCGGGAAGGAGGGGAAATGCTGGAGTTGGAAAAAGGCAGAACAGCTGCCTGGGGGCGGCACCAGCTGTGCAGGCAGAGCCCCCCCCAGAGCCCCCAGCCATCCGCCTGCTTCCCAGAGGGGTTTGTCTGTCCTGTTCCTGGGTATCCCTGAGCACTCTGTGGGTGCTGGGGGTGGACAAGCACAAACCCAAGGGCACCCCCAGTTTCCCCAGTGCTGGCGGTTGTGCTGGTGGGGTCCCCAAACAGGCGCGTGCTGGTCCCAGCCCGGTTTTGTAGTGTCATGAAGGTAAAAGCGTGGTGCGCTTTGACAGCTCAGGCAGGATCTTGTGTGCTCGAATGCTGGTCTGCTTTCTCTCCTTTTTTTTCCTCTCTCCTTTTTTTCCCCTCTCTCTCGTTCTTTCTTCTTCCCCCCCCAAACTTGTATCAGCACCTCCAGTAAAAGTGCTGCCCACAGGCCTTGGGGGAGGCAGAAAGCAGCGCTGGCAGCCTGCCGGTCTCTATAAATGCCTGGTGCAGGCAGCTGAGTGCTTGGGCAGCACTGGTACCTGCTACCGGGGGGCGGTGAGTATCCCTGGCCCCTCCAGCACGGCTGCGGATCTGGCTGAGCTCCCCCCATTTCCCCATAGCCCCCGTCACATCCGTCCCCCCACCCGTCTGGCCTGGCCGCGGAAGAGCTTTTGCCCAGAAAAACTAGATTTTGAACATTTTCTGCTGTTCTCTCAGTTTCCTGTTGCCTTCCCAAGAACAACATCCCTGACCTCATCCTCCCCCGGTGCGGGCGGTGATGCTGCTGCTGTGCGAGCGCCCAGTGGGAATCCCACCCGGGTACCGAGACATCCAGCTGCGGAAAGGACGGGGCCAGTGGCTGGCCGCGCTAAAATGCTATTTTGGGTAGATCCTGTGCGCATTTTTGTTGAGGTAGGAGGACAGAGATGAATAGAGCGAATGGGGAGCGAAGCGGTTTTGGCTCAAACGAGGTATTTTCAACCCAGAGCATTGAAACATGCTCTTAGTTATGTGGCTTCTTCTCTTTTTTTTTTTTTTTTTTTTCCTTTTTTCAAACTTTGATTTTTTTTGTGATGAGAAATGGAGATGTTTCGTGTGGCCGCCCCTCAAGCTCTCCATTTCAGGAGGGTTTTGGAGATGCAGGTGGGAATTTGCTGGATGATTTTCCAGCAGGTCTTGGGCTCCAGGTCCTGCTACCTGGAGCCATCCTGGGGAGTTTATGGGGGGTTTGGCAGCCACCTGTCCCCTGCCTTGGGGTTCACAATGTGAACCCCATGTGAGCCCTGGGAACAAACCCTGCATCTGCCAAACCCTGAGAGAAAACAGCCCTGCTGCTCCCATCCCTCTCTGGCTCCCATCCTCATCCTGAGTGGGCACCAGGGCCACCCCACTGCCGAACCCAGGAGATGTCGGCGGGGGGGTTCTGTTCCATCAGCTCCTGGTCTGTCTGCCTTGAGAAGGGCAACTGTTAAAACGAGAGAAAAAAAAAAAGGCAAGCAGGGGAATGGGGGAGCAAAATAAACAGACAATTCAAATAAATAATCCGTTAAATACAGCTTTGAAATGTCAAGCTGAATGTCATTGTGCTCTCTGGGCTCAGTGATTTAAAAATAATAATACAGAGGAGATTTTACATGAGAAATACGTAAGCGGGCACAAGTGGAAGAGGAGTCTGTAAAGCTGCAGGAATCCCTCCTATCCACTGCGGGCATGGGACTGATCCTTGTGGTGGGGAGGGGCAGTGGTGGGTCCCACAGTCACCCCAGAGGTGACAGCAGGGTGGAGATGGCAGGTGGGTGACATTGCCTGGGAGTTTGTCCCCAGTGGCAGAGCAAGTCCTGGGAGCTTTGGGGCTCTCTTGCTGAGGATACTGGGGTGGGGTAGGATGGATGCGGGGCTCTGGGCTCCCCCACCTTCCTGCAGCTTTACCTTTGCAAAGGTGATGCCATGAAACCCCCTGGTCTGTGAAGACAGCGCCCGGGATGGCTCATTACCCGGGAACATCAACCCCCGGTGCTGCCAGAGCCGCTTCTGCTGATGCTGTTACTTCCACCGGATCATCAACTTTAATTCCTCCTTTTGACAATCAAGGTTTTGCTGGGGCAAGGCCTCCTTCCAGCTTAAATTAATTCACTAGGTTTGCACTCAAATCTTATTTATTCTGGTTGCTCATCGTCTCCTGGAGCTCGGCAAGGGGGGAGGTGATGGGGCTGTGATTTAAGCCCCCGGCCAGGGACTTTGTGGCCGTGAGAGCAGCAGGAATCGCAGGAAGGAACAGGAGGAAAAGCCCAGGGAGAAACAATAGGTTCCAACACAAACACCATGGGGATTTCAAAGCAGGGTGGGGGGGAGGGTGATGCTTGGGGGTGTCTTTGGGCTGAAACTCCCTGAAAACAGGAGAGTCCAGCCTGGACGGGCAGACCTGTGTCCTTCCCATAAGGACAATGTTGGGTGCAATGCCCCATTCCGGGGTTGGCACAGATCTCGCCCCTCTTGCTGCAGCTTGTTACGGTGTGTTTGGGCTTTGCTAATTGGCTTTGGTGGCTCTTGGCTTTAACCCACCGTGACTGTTCAAAGGGGAGGGGTTGGACCCATTTAACACAGGGCTCTAACTGGCTGGTGGAAACTGGCTTCTGGTTATGGCAAACAATGCTGTTAGTTATTGTAATCTACATTTTAAAATACGTAGGGCACTGGTTTAATCAGAGAAATAACCTTATGGGGGTCCAGACACTTCACACATATATATGGCTTCAATTATTTATAATGATGTTACTGTGGGCTTGATTGTGGGCTTTTTTTGCGTGTACCTGGGGGTGCTGGTTCGTGTCAGATGGTTGTGCTGAGGGTATGGTACCAGAGTTCTGTCCTGGATTTCTGTACAGGATTTCTGTGCTGGATTATCCTGAAAGCTGCTGGGATCACAACAGGACCCCAGTCTGTGGTGGGGTCAGCACAGCACTCCAAGGCATGGGGCAACACCAGCCTCCCGGGAGGCTGCAGAGGGTTAAATTGCCACGTCTGCATCTCCGTTTCCTCCTGTAACCCCACATCCGAAGGTGAATGGTCTTTGTTTGATCTCTGTTTTAATATTACAGCTCCATCCATAGACCTGCGCGGCAGGAGCTGCCTTTGTGCTGTGGGACGCTGAAACGCTGCCTCTCCCCACATCCCACCAGGATCCGGCCGTGGTCCCCGGGGACGGAAGGTGAGCGGCTGTCATCAGCAGGACGTGTGGGGAGCTGGGTTTTCAGCCTGATTTGCTGGGTGCTTGCAAGAAAAAAAAGAGAAGAGCCATAATATCTTGCAGATTGAAAGGTCTCAAAGCTGCTAATGAGCTGTTAATAAGCATCAGCTTAGTTGTTTCCCCCCTGGAAGTAGGCGGGTAATAGACAGTTTTTGCAGGATGAGGCTACAGCCACATCCTGGTGGAGACAAGGGACTGAATCACGTCCTGTGGTTCGGGGAGCTGATGTCTCCTGGTCGGGGGGTGGGATTCTGGTGAGGAGCTGCAGGAGCATCTTTCTCTGGGGCCAGAGGAGGGGTGTCCATGGGATCCCCCATACCTGTGTGCTCTGTCCCACCTCTCCATGGCCCCCTTGTGCATGTTGGGGGGCCAGTGTCCCTCCTGCGGGCTGTGCTTGCTGTGATTAACACCATGTGTTTGCTCAGCAGAGAAACATCACCAGCCAGAGAGCTGGACTGACCAGGCTGTGATTTGGTTACAGATAATGGCGCTTTCCAATTTGTCCAATTACTTGGATGATGTTGATAACTACAGCGACTACCCAGATTACATCTATGAGGAGGCTGGCAGTGTGGGGACAGACCCGTCCCACGACCCAAAAGACATTGCGAGGATCCTCTCTGTTGTGATCTACAGTGTGTCCTGCTTGTTGGGCATCCTTGGCAATGGCCTTGTCATTTCAATCATAACTCTGAAGATGAAGAAGTCAGTCAACGCCATCTGGTTCCTTAACCTGGCTGTTGCCGACTTCCTCTTCAACATCTTCCTGCCCATCAACATTGCTTACACGGCCATGCGGTACAACTGGATCTTTGGGACTGTCATGTGCAAGCTGAACTCCTTCCTCCTCATCCTCAACATGTACACCAGTGTCCTCCTGCTCACCACCATCAGCTTCGATCGCTACGTGTCAGTGGTTTTTCCCGTCTGGTCTCAAAACCATCGGTCGACCAATTTAGCATACTTAGTTTGCTTGATCATCTGGACCATCGGCATCATTATGAGCTGCCCATCTCTTGTCTTCCGAGACACGGCACAAGCCCGAAACTCCATCATTTGTTTTAGCAACTTCTCCCTCTCCAGGAATAAGTCTTACCAGCCCCTGGCACTAATGAGGCACCGAACGGTGAACATCACCAGGTTCCTTGCCGGGTACATCCTTCCCATAACCATCATCACTTTCTGCTACATCGCCATTGCCTTCAACTTGCGTCGAAACCGCCTTGCCAAGTCCAAAAAGCCCTTCAAGATCATCATCACCATCATAGTCACCTTCTTCCTATGCTGGAGTCCCTACCACCTGCTGAACCTCCTGGAAACAGAGCCTGACATGATCCCACGCTCCGTGTTTGAGATCAGCATCCCCATAACCACGGCACTCGCTGCCTCCAACAGCTGCATGAACCCTGTCCTCTATGTCTTCATGGGCCAGGACTTTAAGAAGTTTAAGGTCACCATCCTTTCCAGACTGGTGAACGCCCTCAGTGAGGAGACGGGTCACTCCAGCATTGTTCACAGGAGCTTCTCCAAGATGTCTTCAATGACTGAGAAGGAGACAACGGTTCTCTGAACTCAACCTGGATGCCCGCAGGAGGGTCATAGTCCTCCAGTGTTGCCCATGCCCACCACTATGGTGGTGGCCATCCTTGCAGTGGCCTCAGTGTGGGATGAGCATGATCCAACACTGTCCTATAGCGTGTTCTTTGACTGGTCTTGCTGCCTGTGTGTTGGCAGGTGTTGGAGACCACCGTTCTGTGCACGCAGGGAAGACGCAACCACACTTAATCTGTCTTTGTGGTTGCCAAGATGATTGCACCGAACTATTTAAGAAAACATTTCAGGGCATTCCTGTCTAATCTATGCATTTTCTGGCCTGGCAAGGGTGTTACTGCAGTTTCCAGAGACATCCTTATGGAAGATTGGGTGGAAGATATGTCTGGGAAGGATCCCGAGATGCGTGGCCATGGATGATACCTGCTACGGCAAAACTGGTGACACTCTTTCTATGTCCTATGTATGCATATAGCTACTCATGTTAAAGTCCTGAAGTATATTGGTACTGGTGCAATGTGTTTTTAATTGAGCACTTTGTACCCTGGGAAGTGTCTTCACAAGAGGGGGTTTGAATATCCCAGCCTTGATGAACTGGGAAATCTCAATGACTTCTAAGTGATCCAGAGCCAGGGCCACCTGTCAGAGTGGGGATTTGGTTTGTGCGCAGGGTCACAGACATAGAAAATGTGGAGAGGAAAAAAAAGAGGGAAAGATTCCTTTGAAGTGTGTTTTGAACAAACCATGCTTTGATGGGCACATTTCACATTTTGCAGAGCAGTTTGGTGCAAGGAGCATGTCCATGGGCTGGGGATGTGGGCCTGGGGGAGGACCTGATGTCCCCTCACAGATCCAGGTGGACCTGGGGACTGTGGCTCCACCAGTGGCTTCTCCCTGGTGTGATCAGTCAGTCCTAGGGGAAGATTTTTCTCTCTTCCTGACCAGGCTGGTGGGGAAATTGCTGTTGCGCACAAATCTCTGCAGTGAAGGATGGACCGAGCTGGCATCTCTATCCAATTTCATGCACAGTTAATTTGGGAGATCCTTCACCACTTGGGCTTCTTGCCTGTGACACCCACGTCACACTTATTTATGTGTTGGTTTCTCTGTGTCACCCACAGCCTCTCATTCCCGGGAAAACAAAGAATGACCGTGTCCCTCGAGGTCCCAGTGCCACTTGCTCCAGTGCTGTGATGCTCCCAGCCTATGCCGGAGTGAGGATGCTCCTCAATAGTTTTTGTGGCTGGATTTTGCAAGCCCTGCTATTATCATTCCAAAGAGCTTTCCAAAAAACAAGAAAAATCCTGAAGCGATGACTTGGTACACAATCGTGGGTAAAGTCATCATTATAATGACAGCTTGGGAAACTTAGTACGTAAGTTTGTCTTGGTAGCTGTTTGCCTATTTAATTAAAAACCCCTGTTTTACATACAAATACCCCCGCTACATGCTCAAGCTCATGGTGTGGAGTGGAAAGGCTCCCAGTAAGCACTTTCCTAGGGTGTATTCCTGATCCCCAGCACTGGGGTGAGAATGGGGAAGAGGGAAAAATCTCTCAGGTTTCACCTGCTGGACCCTGTAACCTGCCAGGTATCGAGGGAGACTCCCAGGGGAATATCGGGCATTGCTGTTCCCACGTCGCTCAGCGAGGCAGGCAGCAAACAGATCAAACAGGGCGCATTAAAAATGCATCTATACAAAACAGAAACAGAAATATTCATCAGAACCCTTCAGCAGCAGAACCGCTCAGCGCGCACGAGCCTCTTTGCCAGATTTCTTTCTTTCTTTTCAGCAGCATAGCGAAGAAACGCAACTCAGTATTGCCTCAATTTCTCCGGTATTGCCCAAATACTCCAGCTATACCCCGACACACTAATCTGCCTCCTTTCAGCTTTCTTTTTGCAGCACCAGAGATTCTGTTTGTCTGGGGGATGAAGCTCGCCAGGCCGTGTTGACTGCAGTTCCCCGCAGTGATGTGAAGGTCCAATATATTAAGGTTTGGGTCTGTGAAGGTGTCCCGCCGACCCCATTCCGCTCGACTCCTGCAGCGAGCGATGGACTTGCCGCTCAGCTGGGAGATGTCCTCAGCGATGGATTGACACTGGCCTCTTGATTAAAGCCGGCAGGAGGCTAATGACACCACGGCCAACGTGCAAGAAAGAAATGTAATTAGCATCTGGGGAAGGGGCTCGGTGAGAGCTGCTTGCAGGGCCCCAGAATGTGGAGCTGGATCCCATTTCACATGAGCAGTTGGGAAATTACCTCCCGAATATACCAAAATCATTTCTGTGGAACACATTACCATCTTTAATGACTGTTCTTTTTCAATTAGCTGTCATGGCCCTGAGATAAAGCTCTGTTTTCCTTCGCTGATAAATCACTCCCTTTATTTGGAATTAAAGAGAAAAAAAAAATAATAAACATGTTACTCTTTCCCTTTCCTTGATGCCAGGGGGGTTGGAGCCACGTTTAATTTACCTCCACTGCGTTCAGGCAGATTGTCAGCTGTAAATTTTATGGAAAATTTTAAAGCCGATAAATAAACATGCTGCTTTTGTAGGGTATGAATATAACCACGGCTCAGATTTATAACTTGCATCTCCCTCCGTTATAGAGCTTTTGTAAAAATGCTGTCGCAGCTTCTGGATGATGCTGCTGAGGTGGGTAATTTCCCTATCACTTAAAACAGCAGCAGGAATTAGTGTGTGATTTAATTGGGAAGGAGGGGGAACCCCTTCCCTGCGCTGAGCATCGTTTACATCACTGGGGTCATTGCCCAGAACTCCTTGAATTCACCCCAAAGGGACGTCTGTGCCCTTTGCCAGGGCAGGGAGCCCCAACCCGAGCCGCTCTCCAGCATCATCATCTTCATCACCTGCCGAGCGCAAAACCCCCGTAGAACTGGGGGAAATACAGGGAGTTTTGGTGCAGAGGCTGTTGCCAGGGCAACGGGTGAGGAAACCCATCCAGCCCAGGAGGAAGATGCTGCAGCTGCTGGGGGAGGCAGGAAAATGTTCTCAGGGTGAGAAACTGCAGAAAATAAATTATTTCAGTGCAGAAAGCTGGGGAGGGGGCTCAGGGTCACCCCCCCCCCAGCCCCGCGGTGAGCCAGCTGCTCCTGCCGCAGGATGCTCACTGAGCCTGAGTTAAGCGGAAAGATTTGCTGCTTTTAAAAATAATTGTGGAAAAGCTGAGTGTTGCCTGCCCTGCTCTCCAACGAGCCGGGCTAATGGCATCACCGAGGCAGCCGAGCAGGGCGGCTATTGCATGTCAAGAGCTTTGTACGTGAAAATGATGCCGAAAGGATGGCTGGCATCTCTTTCCAGGGAAAATATAAATTTTTGCTGTTGCATGCCAGGCCCATGAAGTTAAAAAACAAAACGAAACAAAACACAGCCTGGAATTTAATAAATTAAAAAAAAAAAAACACCAAAACCACAAAACACAAAAATAAATAAAAT
>VWYH01002951.1:567065-705099 GCA_013399365.1 Pampusana beccarii | reverse complement strand
GAAAAAGAAGAGGAGGAAAAAGAAGAGGAGGAAAAAGAAAGAAAAATAGGAAAGAGAGAAAAAAGAGGAGGAGAGAAAAAGAAAAGAGAAAGAAAACGGAAAAAAAAAGGAAAATGAAAAAAGAAAAGGAAAAAGAAGGAAAAAAAAAAAAAAAGGGATTTCACCAACTCCAGGATAAGAGAAAAGGAATAAATTGCCCTGAGCTGGCTCTTGCTCCAGAGCCAAGGATGGACAGGAGGCGATGGGAATAAAACCCACAGTAGATCTCCCCGCTCCCCCCACACCCCCGAATAAACCTGCCTGTAAGGACACGGTACACGTAATAAAACTCCCACGAAGGAGCCTCCTTGGCTGCATTTAATCACATTAATGTGATTAAAGGTGGGCGAGAGGATCTGCCCACATCAATCCCACCTCCTAGGGGTGGGTGCAGGTTCTTGGGGTGCTCGGGTGGCCCCACAAACACACGGGAAAGCAGAATAACAACAAAAACTCTCCTTTAATAGCTGGATTGACCTGAGGATTTGTTGTGACCGAGGTAGGCAGCCCCCCAGCTGCTGCGAGCGAAGGAGCCGGGGGTCAGCTCGATTCCCACTGCCGGGACGGGGCTCACCCGCTTTCCTAGAAAACCTCCAGCACTTGTCAAGGGAAGAGTTAAAAACACGGCATCTGTTCCCCAAAAACACATCCACCCACCTCCGTGCAAAGAAACAGGGACCTGGAGTCCCCCAGCATCGCTGCCTGTGTCTGCTCCGCACACACGTTAGAAAAATATATTTTATTTAAATTCTCCTTTTTCTCCACGGAGTTTTCTTCTCTCTCTTTGAATATAGACTGAGGGGTGTCTCTAGATTCCGACCTGCGCACGTCATTTCTAGCAAGATCAAGAGTCCCAAGCCAATCATTAAATACCTAAACTCTAGAAAAGGCTGCGTACAATATATGGCTTTTGCACCTACATCCAAAGGGGACGCGCGGGATGGGAGGAGGAGAGGGAGCTCGTTTGTGGCAAAGCCAGGACGGGCTGGGAGGTGACACAGGGGTGGGGACAGCTGGGGACACATGCAGCTCTGCACAAAGCCAACGTAGCGAACGGCGTTTTCCCGAGGCTCTGGGAGATGCTTTGGCTTCGCTTGCTTGTTGGGAGGTGGGGGTGGACTGGGGTTGGGGGTCCCACAGGCAGGATTTGACCACTGGGACTTGGCCACCTCATTGGGAGGCACCGCTGTCCCCTGCGCACCCCTCTTGATTTCCGTCACCCTAAGCAGGATCCAGGGGAGCATCACCCACGTGGTGCCAACCCCCCGGGTCTCTCCTTCCTTGGGAAGGGCGATAGGCTCCATGGGGTTCAGGTAGCCTCCCCAGGGCTGGGCATGGAGCGAGGGGATGTTAGGGACACCCACGCCTGTTGCCAAGGGGGGGGTTGCAGCAGCTGAAACGGGAGTGGGACAGAGCAGGAACCCCGTAGCGGGGGGAGTGAAGGCACCCACATCCCCTCGGATCCGCGTCGGCATCGGCCAAGCAAGCTCAGCGCTGGCTGGGGACCACTTGTTGCTCATGCAGGGAGTTAATTAACAGCTAATAGCAGCAGATGGAGAATTAAAAGAAAAGCCACCCACTGGGTGGAAGGAGGTAGAGGCTGGTCAGACCGAGCCTTTCCTCACCACGCAGGGTCAGGTCCCCCCCGCCATCAACATCATCATCTTGGGTAATAATCGTCCGGCACCCCCGACAGATTGCGGAGTTTCAGAGCCGCATCCACCGTTTTGATGTAGCCGCTGATCATCTTCCTCATCTCAGGAGTGTATGGATCATATTCCAATTTTCTCAAGCCCGATCGCTTGAAGTTACCGTCCTTCTGTCCCTCGACGCAGAGCAGCCTGTCCTGGCAGGCGGTGATGCCCAGCAGCCCCACCATGCGCTGCAGCTGCACAAAGAGGTCCTGCTTCAGGTCCTCGAAATGCACCACCAGCACCTTCTTGCCATAGCGCAGCCAGTCCAGTGTGTGGGTCGCCCACCAGGGCGCATAGTTGGCCACAAACTCTGGCCACTCTGGAAGGAGCAGAGGATATAGTTAGTGGGTGTCTCCCCATGTCCTCCGTCCTCCTGCATCCCCCATCCCTCATCCCACGAGCCTGAGCTCCCTGCTGAAATCATAGAATCATTTTGGTTGGAAGAGACACTCAAGATCGAGTCCAACCATTCAACCATATCTTTCGGTTATCATAGAATCACGGAATGGTTTGGGTTGAAAAGACCTTCAAAGCTCATCCAGTTCATGCCATGAGCAAGGACATCTTCACCAGCTCAGGTTGCTCAGAGCCCCGTCCAGCCTGGCCTGGGGTGTCTCCAGGGATGGTTCATCCACCACCTCTCTGGGAACCTGGGCCAGGCTCTCACCACCCTCAGGGACAACAATTTCTTCCTCATGTCCAGCCTGAATCTCCCTCCTTTAGTTTAAAACCATCACCCCTTGTCCTATCACAACAGGTCCTGCTAAAAAGTCTGTCCCCAAATTATCCTTTTCACTAATTGATTGTCCCATATAAATCAGGTGATAAAAGGGATAATGAAACATCAATAACAAGCCACAACTCTCCTGGCAGCATCGATACATCCATCTCATAACACATAAAAGCTTTGGGTATCTGCCTCTTCCTCTCATCCTCCCCTAGAAACTGATGCCTGATTAATAGCTTAACTCTATTTAATTCCCCAAAGAATCGTTAAACACAGTATCTGTTTCATTAAACAGATACAGGACAATTCACCTTGTGTAATCATATCACATAAAACTTTGCTTTGGAGCTGCTCCAGGGATATTGTAAAATTAATGTCACGGAACCAAATGCGGGTTTCACGGCGGCCGTGGCCTCTGTGGGCTCCATGTGGGCTGGGAACAGGGGGGGAAGGAAAATCCCTCCCAGCACTGGCAGCTGTGGGCAAACCTGGGCAGAGGGTACCTTTCTTTTTTTCCCAAAAAAATTAGTTTGTGGGAGAAGGAAACTGTTTGGAGAGCTGGGCTGCAGAGAGCAAAAGGCTTTCTGCAGGGTGGGCTGGCCATGGGAGCCCCCTGCCCTCTCTTAATTACTCGCCTTTAATCTCTTTATTTTGTCCTCCGGATGATTTATTTAACTCTGCACCCCAGTGCTAATTGCAGACGTGGCACAAATGAACTGTCCATGAAGAGCGTTTGCTCTTCATGGGGGGTCAGTGAACTGGGGAGGGGCTCCAGCCACCCCCCTATGCCAAACTAACAGCTCTCAGCAACCCCCCCAGCCCTGGAAAATCTCTATCTTTCTGGGAAAGTTGCTTCCAGGGTAGTTAACCTGACAATTAAACCAGCAGCTAATCATACCATACATCCTTTGGAAATAATTTGGGGGTGTTTTTTGGTGCGTGTCCCAAATCAGACTGCGCCAGGGTGGAGGGAAGGGTCGCCTCTGTCTGTGCCCCTCCCTGTGGGGACACGAGGTGTGGAACAGCCAGGGTGGGGTGTAGGGACTCAGGAAGGCTCCTCTGGGCTGGTTTTCAGGCTCCAGTGAGGGGTCCATCCTGCACCCCCCCTCCCGGGTGTATCTGCAATTTGCAGTTCTCCTTTGGGATGCAGCAGATGGGGATAAAAACTATGGCAAGATGCTCATACCCCAATGTGGTGGGGGCAATGTCCCCCCCAGGGAAGAAAAGCCACTGAGGAAGCAGTGGGACATTTCTGTTCCCTGGTTTTATGGGATGGGGCGATGGGGAGAGCGGGCTTGAGCCGCCTCTGGCAACGCAAGCACATGGTGATAATGAAATCCAGGCATATAACACCAACAACAGCAAAAGCTCCCCTTAAATAAACTCAGAATTAAGGGTAGCAGATGTTCAATCAAGCTAAATATTTTAACTCTTTCCAATGAAGTCAATGCCACAACAGCAATTTCTAAATTGCAATAATTAACGAGCCTCCACAACACTCCTGTGCATGGGAAAGATGGTGTCTGGGAGCACAAAAATAACACCCTGTCCCTGCAAATGTCCCTTGGGTTGGGCTGTAGCTGCCACTGCTGCCAGTGAAAGGGTGACAAAGGGACAGGGGACATCACAGGCACTGCCCTGTGCATCAGCTGGGTCTGTCCTCTTGTGCCTACGGCTCTTGTGATCCAACACAGCACCCAACAGCCAAGCATCTCCGCTTTTCCACCCCATCCCACGCACGCAGGAGCCCTCGGCCATGCCAGGCAATGCTGTGGATCATGCCAGGAGATGGACATGGGGACCCCAAAGTGGTGGCACAGCCAAGGCTCCCCCACAGAGACCAGACTCAGGCTTTGCTGGGCTTTAACACCAGCTTTACAGCTCCAGTGACTGAGCCCCCCGGCCTACCTTTGCCCTTCCAGTGGGCATGGGCGGCAAAGCCGATGTGACCCCCGTATTTGCGGTTGAACTCGGCCATCAGAGCCTTGTAGGGGTTGCGGATGAGCAGGATGGCAGCATCGAAGGATTCGATCTCCTTCTGGCCACTCTCATGGGTTTTGATGCAAATCGTCCTCCCACTGCGCCAGTGGTCCCTCTCGCCCTTGAACCCTGCCAGGATACAGCAAGCGGGTGTTTGAGAACTGGCTGGTGCTGATGTTAATAAAAATAATAAAAGCGAGCTACAGTTCGGGCTTGTGGTAGGATTTGCATCCATCTCCCACATGGGAATCATTTATTTGCCTGAGTTATGAGTCAATGAGAGGGTGCGTTGTGGGCATGGGGACTGAACAGGGTGTCAATGTTCCTCGGCTGCCCTGACATGTCACTATTTTTATCTGCAGTTACTCAGGATCCATGTGGGGACATTTGTCCTTCAGGATACTGGTGCCACCAGCAGTGTGAGCTCCCAAATCCTGCACGAGTCCTCCTCACCACCCTGCCGTGACTTTATCTGCTTCTCACTTTATGCATCTCAGGACAAGAGTGTCCACAAACACCAACTCCTGGGAAAATCTCATCAAAAAAAACCATCATCCTTTTTTGAGAGGCAAAAAAGGTAGGAATTGCCTTGTTTGCCAGGGTCAGATCTACTCCAGTTCCTTCTCTAGAAAATTCTAACCGCCATGGTGGGTTAAAAACCACCAGCATGATGGTGAAACCCCAGTTCTACTCCAAACTGGTCCTTGCCAAGTCTGGTGGGTAGCACAGCGAGGTTCTGGACAGGACACATGCTATGTCAGGTCCCTTTGATTCCCTTTGCACCAGGACACATCCAGCCCAAACCACCCCAGGGAGCAGCATCGGTGGTTCCCAGCACTGCTGTCCCCTCCTGCAAACCCAACGGGTGACACCAGGACCTTCTCCCAGCCCCGGTGGGACCGGTGCATCCCCAGCAACGAACCCCCCTCTCACCTTTGTTGTAGAGAGACCCATCGAAGTAGTAGCTGCCGGTGTAGAAGCCGGTGGCCAGCTCGATGAGGTGGCGTGCCCAGGTGTTGCCGGCGCCGGGGAAGCTGGCCAGGGCCACCAGCTGCTTGGCCCGGCTGGGGAGGAATCTCCTGTCCATGCAGCGATTGTCTGCAGGGAGAGCGGCCCCGGCACGTCAGGGTAACAGGGTTTTCCTAGAGATATCCCGCTTCCTACAGAGATATCCCGCTTCCTACAGAGATATCCCGCTTCCTACAAGACGCAGAGAGCAAACTGCTCTCTCCTGCGCTGAGCCAGGCAGTAATTAAAGCTATTTGTGCAGGGGAGGATTGATTTCCCGGGAAATTAAAATAAATAGTAATTTTTAATGAGAGCCAAATAGATGCTCCACCTCATGCTCACTTTCTGCTGGTGTCCCCGGGCAGGAGCTGCAGCAGTCCCTGCCCGTCTCCTGCCTGCAGCAGGCAGGGCCAGCCCAGCGCTGCCTCACCTTGAACCTGGGTCTGGTAGACGAGGAGATAGTCGGCGGTGCCGCAGCTCTCGAACTCCTCGCCGGCGCATTTCTGGGCGCAGAGCTGCTCGTCCTCGCGCTCGTGCAGGGTGAAGAGCGTGGTGGGGAAGCCGCAGCGGCAGGAGGTCCCGGCCAGCGCCGACAACGGGTACTCCTGCAGGGAGGGAGGGGAGGCTGGTGGCACCGGGCCCAGTCCCCACGGCAGACCCTTCCTCTGCCCCTCGCACCCGTTCTCGCCCTCCCAGCCCTGCTGTGCAGCACGGGGTGGTTTGCAGCATCCTTCAAGTTATTACAGCATCCTTCA
Organism: Pampusana beccarii; assembly: GCA_013399365.1. Taxonomy (NCBI): domain Eukaryota; kingdom Metazoa; phylum Chordata; class Aves; order Columbiformes; family Columbidae; genus Pampusana; species Pampusana beccarii. The sequence continues at coordinate 698,896 of VWYH01002951.1, read as the reverse complement.
AGCTGGCTGCAGCATCCTTTGAGCTCGTCAGAGCACCCTTCCAGCTGGTTGCAGCATCCTTTGAGCTGGTCACAGCATCCTTCAAACCGGCCACCCAAGCAGCCCATTGCAGACACCCAAGACGCCCATTGCAGACCCTCAAAACCCCCCACACCCCGACTTTCCCATGGCATGGCCAAGCCGCCTGCGGGCGGCAAAGCAGACGGGCACTGGTGCTCCCAGCAAAGCTGCGTCATGTCATTTGTGAGTTTGTCACCCGCTCCGAGGTCACTAAGAGCCATCAGATAGCCGCGTGGAGGACTTGCCAGCGTTTCAAAAACCAGAGTTATGAGGCCTGTTCAGCGATTTACTGCCAGGCTGTGGCAGCACCGGGTTAATCGAGGGGCTCCGGTTATTTACACACCAAGCAATGGGAAAGCGGAGCCAGCGATGGAGCAGCCACTTGTGTTTAAATGATGTGATGGTTTATTCCCCACCGTCCTGTGCCAGGGAGGCCATGAAGGGAGGACAGGACTGTCCCCACCTGCAGCTCTTTCTCTTCCTCCGCCTGATAATTTACCTAATTTTAATTAATAAATACTCCAGCAATGCCCACTGCCAGCCTTTTCCCTGCCTGATGACACAATCAATTTGAGCCTTTATAGTTTGGATACACAGAATTATTACACTAAATCAGACTAAAATCTACCCAGTGTGACCCTTCCTGGTGACAATTTAGACAATTTAGCTTTCAACCTGCACCCCCCAGCGCCCCGGTACCTTCTCGGTGCAGAAGTCCACGCATTTGTCCACCGACATGTTCAGCATGATCCGGCTGACAGGCAGGGCAATGGAGACGTTGTCCGGCTGGCGGAAGCACCCCCGAAATATTGCACTGCCATCTGCGAGGGACAGAGGGGTCACAGGGGTGCTGGGAGTGATGCTGACCCAGCCCCGAGGGGCTGCATCCCCGAAATGGTGCTGCTACACCCTGCGCACCCCAGGCTCGGGAGCAAGAGTCTCTGTGTGCCCCCATATCCCCATCACTCCCTCCAGCCGCCCAGCAGCCACTTTTCTCCGGCTCTCATCACCCTCTGGCATCCCCGGAGGGGTTGAACGGGCACAGAGACGAGGTTCTTAGGGACAGGGCTTTGTGCCAGTGTTGGCTTATGATTTGCCTCGATGATCTTGAGGGGATCCCCACGGTTTGCAGGAGAAAAACCACCCCAGACACAGACCTGAGCCCCCCGAAGCCACTACCTGGCTCACGCAGCACGGGGACATCGGGACTCCCTCCCATCGGCACCACGAGGGGTTCCCCCATTTTGGGGCTGAGTCAGGATGTCGACGCTACCAACTTACACCTCCTGGCTGACTCCTGGGCCAGCTCGAGGCGGTAGATGGACAGGCGGTTGACCCCCCCGCAGGTGTTGCTCCGCTCCCCCTTGCACTCCATGTTGCACTCGGACTCGCTGGCGTTCGACGCCTGGATCTTGTGCCCACAGTAACACTCGGCGCCGAACTCCAGCCCCGCATAGAGGTAACCCCTGGGGAGAGGGAGATGGGGGGGTCAGCACATCCCTGGGCACCCCCCCGGCTCCAGGGGGGTTTGCAGGAGCATCCCTGGGTGCTGGGAGTAGCACAGCACCCAAGGGTGCATTGCTGGACTAGGGGATCATTGTAGGTCCCCTCCAACTGAAAATACTGGGCGGTTCAAAAAGATAGACCCACTTTGAAATCGCAGTATCTCTGCAACCACAAACCGCCTGTGAATGAAACTCTTACAGTCCGAACAGCAGGTAGAGGGAACACAGAGCATTTATGAAAAGGCTACCAAAACCTGGTATCTCATTAAACCGTTTGGAAATTTTTGTGTCATTGTAATATATTTGGTCCATCTTTTTGAAACACCCTCTAGTCTACTCTATTCTTTCCATCCTATTCCTACTCCCCAGCACTGAATTGGAGCCCTTACAGCCCATTGCCCCATATGAGGACGGAGCCCACCATCATCCTCAACTAACCCTATTCAAGGGGAGGAAAATGGGGTCCTGGTAAACACCAGTGAATTAAAAACACAATCAAAACATTCAAAACGGCATAAATGTAAAGAAAACAGAAGAAAGGTGGGAGGAAGGGGAGGGGAGCAGCCGGGGCAGGGAACTGTGACAGCAGAGGAACACTGATGTCGTGCAGGAATTGACGGAGATGCAGTGCAGGAATTGATGGAGACACGGTGCTCGTCTCCCGCCCTACCGTTCGGCGCAGTTGTCCTGGCAACGGAAGACTGTCATCTTCTTGTAGTCGAAGAAGGACACGCCGCGCAGCGTGCGCCGGCGGGTGTTGTCCACGTAGCAGCCGATATATCTCGCTGCGGGGAAGAGGAGAGGGGGGTGAGAACCAGCCAGGGTGAGCACACCGAGTTCTCACCCCCTCTTTTGACTTTTTCCCTAAATAGGGATGTGCAGCAACGTTTGTTCATTTGGTTTAGAAGCTCATGTCCGGGTATAACATGTCCCTGCAAATGCTGCGAGGAAAGGCAGGCAGAGCCCAGAAACACCCTCTCTGGAGAGCAAGGACGTTGTTGCTCTGTACCCAGGCTTCTCTTCTTTATCCTCTTCCTTCCCACCCGCCTCAAAACTGAGCAAAGCGGCTCCAAAAAAAGACGAGTTATACGGTAAAATAACCCATCCCCTTTACTCTGCACCATCAGGAGCGCAGGGGTGGGCAGAATGGAGAAACGCATTTTAAATCAAACTTTCTCCAGCCAGCAGCTCATTTTCCCTGTCCCAGCCATCAAGGCAGGGGATATTTGCCAAGCGCTAACACTTGACAAAGTAAAGGCCGATGCCTGTGCAAATGAAGGTGCTGGTAGACAGGGAATAGAGCTGAATAAATAGTTACAGTGAAATCATTTATTTGACAAACGGAGCCTTTGCTGAAAACAAGCAGCCACCTCCTTGCCTGTGCGCCCGTTGCGATGCTCCGTATCAGCTGGGGGTCTTGTTTCCACCCCGTGTCTCCTTCCATCTCCGTGTCATCATCACACACCAAATTATCCCTCTAATAGCAAAGCATCTCCACATGTGCTACTCCAATACCAAACCCTGCCATGGGATAACACTTCTCACCTCCTGCTTGGATTTTTCATCTGTTGGGGGTCCCCAAACTGAATCTATGTCTTGTAGACCCCCTAGCCTGGTGTGCCCCACACACAGATCCCCACCTTTCCCACCAGCGCTGCAAACTGGCTTCTCCAACCAGCCTGGAGGAAGGTGGAAGAAGAAGATTGAAAGAAATAAATACACCTGGTAACTTTAACCCCCAGAGTCATAACTCCTCGCTCCCAATTAATCGCAGCACGACGTGGTATTTCCACAGCACTGAGCAGGTTTCAGCAGGTCAGCTCGTTTGGGCCAGGACTGATCTAAGCAGCATGGGATGACTCCAGTTGTTTGCACAGAGCTGGTGACTGATGTGTGTCACCTTCAATCCATCACTCTCATCATCTGCGCACTGCAACTTATTAGGAAGGCAACCAGAATAATTAGGGAGAGACAAGGACAAGAAGTGAAGGAAGAGCGGGAGTGGGTATAGGGACATCTTTGGCTGTGTCCCTCTTTTTTCATGGCATCACTTGCTCGTGTGACACGGTGGGGTCCAGCCCCAACTGGCAACAGCTGGAGACATCCAGCAAAGGACCGGAGATGGATGTGGCACTTGCTCCCCCCAAAAATGCCCCCACATTTAAGGCAAGAGATGCACCTTTGCACGGGGATGCGGAAGAGCTGAAGCCGTTCTCTGGCAGATGGAGCTGCCCTTGAGCTGTGCCTTGTAAAGCTGCAGCACTGGCCTGAAACTGGGGTTATTAGAGGATCAGGAAGGGGAAGAAGAGAAGGAGGGAGGCGCATTGCCCCAGCAAGCCAGAGCCATGCACCATGCTAGCTAAACTAGAGCTGATTTTAGGAGCGGGATTCCCTGTGGAACGATTTCACATGGCAGAGCCTCCACAGCCGCCTTTTAAGCCATCCCCTGCTTAATTACCACCATCGTTAAAACCTGCCTGCTCCTTCCAGCCGGCCCAGGAGAGCAAGGGGGATATCAGCACCTGTCTCCAAGGCTCTGCCAGCCCCACGGGCACACCAACTCAGAGAATTGATCAGGCTGGAGAATTTCTCTGCACCATCCTGCTCAGGAGCTGCAGAGACGCTCTGCCATTAACCACTGCCCATATCAAACCTTCCTGCATGAGATTAAAATTAAAAAGGGGAAAGACAATATTCACAGAGCACGTAGGAGCAGCTAAAGGCACCGGTGTCCAAGACCAGTATCCCATCCATCGCAGCCCCCACTGGGGCTGGGCACAGTGACATCGGCAGAGGTTAATGGTGGGGGACACAGGGCATACGGACGGGGACAGGAGCGGCTGCTTGGGGTTAGTATGGTGAGTGACAGCTTGGGCTCGCCAGCCATCTGGTGAGGATTCACTAAACGTCAATTCACATTAATGGAGCAACTTGGCCACATGCACCTCAGAAACACTTGCAGAGGCCCCTCTGTCAGGGGGCACAATGGGCAAACTCCCTTTTCATCTCATTTTAGCATAAGAACATCCCATAAGCACCACAAGCCATTTTCCTCACCATTCCAACCCTGGATTGTGTGTCTTGCCCAGAGCAAAGGTGGGCACTGACCTGTGGTAGGCTGAGGGGACCAAGCCTGGCTCAGCACCATGACCCCCCTGAAACCTCCAGTTTGTCACGGGGTAGGGGTTTCCTCCTTCTCTCCAAGCCACACATCCCCTGTTCCATCCAGGAGGATGCTCGGGGAACCGCAGGAGCCGAGCCCTCTGGGCAGCTCCTAGAAAAGCCTGGCTTTGGGGCACAAGCTCAAAATCAGAGTCCAACCATTACCCCAACCCTGGCACTAATCGGTGTCCCTGAGAACCTCATCTCTGCGTCTGTTCAACCCCTCCAGGGATGGTGACTCCACCACCGCCCTGGGCAGCCTGTTCCAATGCCCGACAGCCCTTTGGGGAAGAAATTGTTCCCAAGATTCAATCTAAACCTCCTTCACCAGGGGGCTGCAGAGCCCACACAGAGGGGACACGGGGTGTTTTTGCGGGGGATCTGCTGGCACTGGGTTCTTGTGGGTGCCAGGGAGGGAGGCAATGAGCTGAGTGATGACTGGGATGATGCAAAAGCCCTGACGGGCAGCTCGCTGCCACCCAAATTCAGAATAAGCGTGTGAGTCTGTCTGCACGCAGCTGCCTTCAGGATAAATAGATGACATTTTAAAAATCAATGAGAACGACTACATTCAGTTATGCTTGTTCATTAATAACAGTCCCACTTGACAACACACTGCACACCTCAGGCTGGGATCTCCCGGCTTGAAAAGCCAAGCCCCAGCCCTGCCTGCAGAGCAATCTCTGCCAGCTCCTGCCTGAACATCCCAGTAAAGCAGAAAACAGGCCACAAATCTGATATAAAAGTTCATTGGGGCGAAAAGAATTAACACAGAATTTGCCCCATAGCACAACCAAAGGATGGGATGAAGATGGGGTGCAGCCTCTCCCGAGCTGGCACCCCAAAAAATGTATGTCCCAGCAAGGTGTGACCCAGAGCGTGATGGTGCACAAGTGGGAAAGAGGGAAAACGGAAAAAAGAAAGTGGATTATTGGCAGTTGGGGAGCGAGGAAAGAGGGGAAGGAGGGAAAAGGTCTTTCTAGGAACATCTTCTGTACCAGTGGTCCCCGAAGCAGGGTGCTGCGCCCCAGGGGATGCCCGGGGCAGCACGTTGGGGCGCAGGAAGAAAATCTTAGCACTGGTGTAGCACACGCACGTGGTCCATAAATAAATAAATTCACATCTAATGGGAGCACAAGCTCAGAAACTCGTTCCTGGCAGGGATGCACAACCAAACCAGCTCAGAGACCACTGCCCCAGCACATAAGGCCTCCCCAGGAGCGGCCAAGAGGACGGATCCCCCTGCCCCGTGTGTCCCCAGCCCTTACCTCTGTCCTCTTCCTTCTCGCGGCCGCTCCTGCCCCTGAGCACCCAGCTCCGGCTGCTGCTGTGGTCTCCGGCTTTGCCCCTCTCCACCGGTTCCTTGGAGGTGCTTTTGAACCAGGGACCGTGTCGCCGTCCCCCGTCCGGCATTGTCGCCGCCGCCTTGAACCCGCGGCTCAGCTGCATCACCCCCAGGTAGGGCAGCCCCGGTCCCTCCCTGGGGATGCGCTGGGTCCCCGTCACTGTGGGCTCCCCGGCAAAGCCCGAGTGCAGGAAAACCAAACTGCCGGCCGTCAGGTACAGAGCCAGCAGCGTGAAGAAACGCACGGGTTTGCGCCGAAAATACCGCTGGAGTTTCACCAATAATTTGGCCATAGCGTCTTCATCCCTTCCGCGGCAGCTGGCGCCGCGGGGGAGCTGCTGTCCGGCCCCAGGGATGATCCCAGGGGAGTTTGCCCCCCCAGCTGGAGGTGGCTCCCAGGGGAGCAGATGGGTGCCCCAAAATTGCAGCGAGGGCTGCAGAGTGAGGCCGGGCAAAGCTATTGCCTGACCCTATTGAAGTCCAGGAGGGCTGGATAAGGCAGCGGGGGCGGATTTTGGGGTACCTCCCACTGTACACGGGAGGTTTCTCCAGCGCTGGCTGTCGCTGCCGTCCCCGGTTTATTCTCCTCCTGGCAAAGCCCCCCGGCCGTGCCCTGGAGCCCGGGCTGCTGGAGGGATCATGTTAAGGAATGGGAGGGTTTGAAGGTGATTTGAAAGCCGATGAGCTGACGCAGCTCCTCTCGCTTGGCGGCCCTGGCTCTCGCAGGCATCTCTCTAATGGCAACGACACCGGCCGCCTTTCAGACAAAGAATGAAAAGTCTCTGGACGCGTCTCGGAGCCTGAAATGCTGCCTGGGAGCCTTTGTTTGACGAAGCCTCATTCATCTCACTCCCAGGGCAAGAAATCTTCACCTGCAAGTCAAAGAGAGAGGCAGGCTCAGGAAAGCATCCCAGGCTGCAGGGAGATTGTGGTCCCGTCCCTCTGCATGGCCAGAGGGATGCCCAGACTCCCCATCACCTCCCAGCCCCATGGAGGGGCCATTCTGTGTGCCCCCAGCACAAGGATGCGGGACGGGAGGGAGATGTCGATGTGGTGCCCAGGACAAAGCCACACTGGGTTGCATGGTGAGCTCCACATTCACAGTGGGAAATGTCACTGCCACCGCGCCCTGCCAGCATGCCGGAGGTGACAGGGACAGCCCTGTGCCCAGGGTGTGCTGGCTGTCACAGACCTGTCTTATTTTAGGAAAGGAGATGAAAATAAATGGAAAGACAAAGTGCCATTAGTTTAATGGCCTCTATGTTCCTGCCATCTGTCTTCAGTTGATTAAATAAAAAATATTGGTGGAACATATGGCATGAATTATACATAAATATTTTAATTTGGGTTCCCGGAGTGGTTATTCAAATACCTGTGGCTCTGATGGCTGAACTTTTGTGGAGCTCGGGGCTGAGAAGGCTGGGGGGTGCAGATCGCTGGGGGGTCACAAGCCCCTTGGGCTCCCCTAAACCACCTCCTCCCCAGCCAGGCTTGGTGCCCACACAACCTGAGTAAAGACTGAGTAAACTCTGAGTAGCAGCTGAGCAAGGAGACTGCTTGCTCTTTGGGCTTTTGCATCTGCAGACACCTCCATGGCAGGGTGCAGGTGGCACAGCTCGGGGGGTGGTCCAACCCCCAGATGCTGAATATGGGGTGGTTTGCGACACTGCTGGGGTGCGTACGGGATGGCCCCAGGGCTGTCCCTGGTCCCCAGTGTCCTCACTGCCACTCAGGCTGCTCCCCACCGGGGCTTAGTCCTGCCAGGCTACGGCAAGGAAGCACAGCATATAAAGAAGAGGCTTAAATTACTATCATTAAGCCATCTGGAGCTCATCCTTCTCCATCATGAACTGCAGAGTCGCAGGTCAATTACTGCACATTTGCATATATTCCATTAATGCTTCTGCTAATTGTCTGGAGGAGATAATGTGCTCGACTTACAGCTCCCTCGCCGGCTACGGTTTACAAACAGCGAGTGCTGCAAATAGAGCCAGCGCTGATGTTCACCGTGTCGACGGAGGATGGGGACATCTGGGCTGACTGGGAGGGTTGAGTGGGGGGTCCCACACTGCCGGTAGCCACTCGGGATGGGGGATGCTGGCAGCACCCCCCCGTGCTGCTCCGTGCACCCCCCAGCCCTCCCCGTGTCATGCGGATGGAGCCAACATCAGGTGGATGGACCAGCCACCTCACCAGGACCCTGCAGGTCCCTGTCCCCACCACAGCCTGCAATGGCGAGTGTCCCCCAGGGGTTGCATTGCACCCCCCCCGCTGCCTGCACCCCCAACGCTTGCACCCCCCGATGCCTGCACCCCTGGTGCAGCTGCTGCCAGGGGTTCAGGAGCGGAGCGCTGCCAGCCCAGCCCGTGGCACGGCTAGAGGACAGCAGTGACACACTTTACCAGCCAAATTAATGACGCCAACAGGGACATTAACCAGGCAGTGCCGTGCAACAGGCAGTGGTGCAAAACTGGGTTTTCATGTGCTGCTCTGGGCAGCCGGGTACAAAGGCTGTTAGGAAAACTGCTGCCAGGCACTTTGCACTGTTACAAGCAGGCAGCCGGGATGGGGGGGAAATGGGGGGCTGGTTCTTTGCCTACCTCCATCACCACGCTCCTGCCAAGAGGCAAAATCCTCGTCCTGGCAGCGGGATGTCCACTGACCATCCCTCCATGCCCGAACCACCTCCCTCTGAACACAGCAACACTGCGGCCAGCAGAAAGCAGGGCAGCTCTGCCCCATGCGTTTGGGGCTCTACGATTACGGGGCCAAGGAAATCTTCATTAATTTGCAAGATTTATCTTCCCCCCCGAGCAGAGCTGGTGCACAGGGAGGTGGGCACAGGTCCCGAGGGGGCTCAGCCGTGCAGCATGAGCATCTCTGTGACCGCCTGTGACCGGGATGAATGAAGCGCCACTAAATTATACATTTGGGTCTTGTCTCCAAATTGCTCTGCAATTATTGAGCACCAAGGTTCAGTTGCCTTCAAGCACCACCTCGCATCCGACCACGGCAAAACACACTGAAGGGCTCACGTGGTTCCCTCAGCACAGGAGAACAATCAACCCATTAAAAACAGCAAATTAACGAGCACAAGAGTTCCATTAGGAGGAGAAGGCGACCAAACTATCCAATTTCATCACATCATTAGCATTTCTTATCAGAGGGACAGGGAAAGAATAGGCCTTTAAAATAGAAAGGGATGGGATGGAGTCTAATGACCACAGCGGAGCCAACGTGCTGGGACTGCTGTCCTGTGGGACTGGCACCCACCTCGGCCCTGCACTCTGCTGAGCACCCCTGGGTGCTCACCCACTCCCCTGGGAGCACAGCACAGCTTCCCCCAAAAACGTTTCTGCTGAGACTTGGAAAAGCAGAGGTGTGCAGGACACAGTGCCCGGTGTGCTCCCTGGACCTGCTGTCACCCAAAAGCCACCTACTCCGATGAGGGGACCACGTGCCTTCTCAGAAAGCCTCGTGTCCCTCCATCCCCACGCTGCAGGGTGCTGGCAATGGGTCACTTCTGTCACCGCAGAGCAGGTCCTGTGGCTTCACACCCTCATGCCTCCCCCGCACCAGCACCAACCAGTGACACCAGCATAAACACCCAGGGACGCCAGTGCTGGCACCCCCCGAACCTTTCAGCTTCCATCCCCTTGAGTTTACCCCAGCAGGAGCCTGGCTTTGCTGCCCAGGCAGAATTTGGGCAACTTGAGCTCTCAGGTCAACCCACCATCACGTTCTTCAGTCCCATGAAAATCGATTTTTGCCCTTTCTCACTCTTTAAAACAAAAGCAGCAAATGAGACGCATCACACTGAATTTAAATACCATAACTGCTGGGAATGAAACCGAGCTAAAGTGGCACGTTGGAAATCAAGGTTTCCGTTACGGCAGGACCACCTGATGCGCTGCATCTGCCCTCGAGCACCCGCCACATGCCTCTCCCAGGGCCAGGCGAGCACTCACCTGCCTTTAAATCAAAGCAAAATTTATTTATTCAGCTGCTCCCTGCCTTAATTCTGCTGAGAAACATGTCTGTGCATCCCCTCCGCTGGGAGAGTTGCACAGGAAAGGTTCACGTGCGCCTAAAACCAGCCAACTCAGCAGATTTGGGGTGTCACAGCAAGTGGTGGCTGCTCCGTCCCTGCGTGGGGACACAACTCACCCCAGGGTCCCTCTTCCTCGGTGGCGAGATGTTCCTCAGGCATGTGCTTCCCTGGGGCGCTTTTAAATCCCTTCTGTAGGCCAAACCACCAAGGTATGCAAAGGAAAAACCTCTTATTCAGGATTTATTGGCCTGATTTGCAAATCCAGAGCAGGACTTGCCCATCTGCTGATAGATTTCTGTGCAGGATTTCCAAGCGAGTTGGAGGGTTTGCAAATCTTCTTCCCTCGCTGGGAATCAATGGAAGGGTTTAAACTTGCTTATGGGCAAAACCTAATTTTTAAATATTGTGGAGATTTACCGATGGTCTCAGCACTTGACCAGGGAGAGGGGAAGCCAAAGCCACAAGCCCAGCTGGGCATGAAGCACCGAGCTTGGGAGGTATCACAGGTCCTCCCCTCTGGAGGGACAAGCCTGCCCCAGACTAATTGATTAACGCCTGTAAAAGGCGAGATCCACAGAAATGGGGAGATCCGCAGAAACGGGGCCATGCTAATTGGACAGCCTCCTATTAGCGCTCCCTCCACTCTCCAGAGGATGAAAACCTGCCACGCACCAGCACCATTTCTGCAAGGCCTGAGTCAGTTATAAATAAACCCTAGGGTGATGGGCTGGATCCTGCTCTGGGTTATTTCAATGCACCAAGAATGACCCGCCAGTGCTACCCAGAGAAGGGCTATTTTATTTAACCAAGTTGATTTAAGCAACTTCAACCCGATTTTTAAATATTACAACATGTGCTGTTGAGCTACCCAGGTCTGCGAATTCCCACAAACACCCCAGACCCCTCCCCAGGGGATGCTCATCCACACCCCGACCCCACAGGCATTAGCAGGATTTACTGTGGGGCAGGCGAGGGGCTCCCAAAAACAAATCCAAGCTGGGGTGCAGAAATGCAGTTGCCTTCAGGCTGCTGATTTCCGGGTGTTCCCACCTCTGCAGCATGCAGAAGTTTGCAGGGCTCCACTTGCTTCCCCACGTATTTTGCTTTACAATGGCCCAAACAGAGCCAAAATGGGGGGTTTGTGCTTTGCACTCTGTTCCTCCGCATGCAATTACATCAAAGCCCGTTCCAGTCTCTTGTAGGATGAATTCCCCAAGCAAATGTGAAAATGCCTCAAAAAAGAAAAATGTTTTAAGCCATGAATCATTTAAAAAGCACACGCCACGATGCTGAAGGCAGAGGAAGAAATAGCCATGTATTCCAGAGATTCAGGCAGGCGGAGGATGCTGGGGACCTGGGGAGATGATTTAACTGAGCTGGCACAGCAGAGATGCTGCAGCCCTTGCACCCAGTACCCCCATCCCAGCTGCTGACGTGCACCCTCTGTTCCTGCATTATAATTATTCTTTTAATTACCCCACAATCCCCAGCACATGTGTTATCTGACTCTCCCCATTAGCTTTATCCCATCTGCTGGTACCTAGGTTTCCTTTGCCGGCCCCCAGCCTCCCTCCCCAAGCATCCCTGCTGCCAGCATCAGCCCCATCCCCACCTGCAACACTGAGAAGCATCTATTTCCCCATTATTTCCACATTTTTCCTTGCAAGGCCAGAACGAGAGCTCCAGTGGGATGTGGAGTGTCGGATTTGTGTTGGTGGTGACACATAGCAGTATTTGGGATAGGTCTTGGTGACACTAAGGGATGTTCCCTGGACCGCTGCAGGGTCTGCGCTCCCTCTCCCCCTTTGTACTATCCTCACCCGTGACACCCTTTCCACACTTAAACCCTGTGAAAAAGGTGATTTAACTTCATCCAGACAGCACTGAATGGGCTTAACCTAATGAGTTGTAATACGTATTATGCTCTAGGTATTTCATGCCCAGTCTGCAAAATCCAGTTATGGTTTTCAATAAGACTTAGCGAGCTGAGACGCGCACCGGAGGGGATGCACGCTCACACGGGGCTGCTCTGAATTGGGCGAGGAGGAGGATGGGAGGAAGGTGGGGATGTCCCTAAGGAGACACAGCTGGATCTCATCCAGCTGCTGGTTCAGCAAAGCATCCCCAGCCCAAGCGCTGCCGAGACCCTGCACATCAGGGACCCCAAAGCCGGGATGAGATTTGGGCAGAGGTGAAAAGTACCTGACCCAAGCGCATTTTCAAGCGTAACTCGGCACAAATCCCTGGAGAGGGGAAGGTTATGGCACTTGCAGGGTGGGAAAGTGCAGGTGGGCCAGGGCCAGGCTGGGGTGGGGGGACACCCAGGGGCTGGGGGTTTGGTCCCCACTGCCAGACTGTGCTTCCCAGCTCCAAATTGCTGAGAAACTTTATTTAAAGCTGCCTTCACAGAAGAAATGGTTTATAATGCTCAGCTCAAGGTAACCTTCATGCAGCTCTCCAACTGCCTCTGCTTTTCCTGCACACGTTTTTTTAACTTCATATTAAAATATTTCAATAAGTTGTCAGCATAGATATCGAAAGAAGAAAACAAGTAGGGGAGGTGTATTTGGAAGGATTAGCATCGCTCCCCATTTGTCTTGCGGAGGATGTTCCTGCACAAAGTCTCGGGAGGAGGAAGAGGAGGAGGAGGGTGAGCTCTCCCTCCCTGCCCGTCTCCCGCTCCAAAGCACGAAACCCTTTCGCAAGCAGCAGAATAGAGCGAAAAATCCCTGCCCAGGCGAGAATCTCCAACAACTCCTGCCGAGCATCCTTAACCCCCGGGGTGGCGCCGAGTTCTCCCCGCTCCTCCGCACCGAACCGACCCTCACCCTCGCTCGGTGCCGCCGCCGGGGTCCCCCCACCCGGCCTGGGGGCTCCCACCGCCCCCACATGCGTTGTGTTGCGCTNGGGCCGCTCCGTGCGGCTCAGCCCCCGCCGGTTCCCCGCGGTGCCGCCGGGGCTCCGCTCATACCGGCCGGGCTGCGGGGAGCCCGGCCCGCCGGCTGCCGCTCGGTTCTGCCCGGAGCCCCCGCCGGGCGCCGGTACTTAACGGCTCCATCCAGCTCCGCTGCGGCTCCGCTCCCTCCGCCGGCTGCAGCGCTGCCTTTAACCCCTTCGCTCCCGCCTCCCACCCCCCTCCCGCCTCTCTGCTTTATTTGTCTGCGCTTTTTTTTCCCTCTTTTNCCCCGTGGAGCCGCCCCCAGCGCTGCCCCCAGCCCCGGCACTAGGGTCCAGCCAGAGATTTATCGAATGGGGCTAGTAAGAAAAAAAAATAGTGTATATATATATATTTGTGTCAGATCAATTAAAAATGAAATTCAGAATTGCCCGACTCTAGGAGTACGAAAAATTACGATTGTAAAGTGATTAAGGTGAGAGAGGATTTCTCAACTACCCGCCCTCCTTTTATTGGCAGCTTTAAGGATTGGGGGGGCATTTTTAGGGTGCACTGGTGGCAGATGGAAGCCCCATCACCCGCCCAGTGCTGCTGCCGCCTCGGTGGCAGCATGTCCGGCTGCCTCCCGCTCCCCCCGGACGCCAGGCCACAGCACAGCCTGAGTCCCTCTGGGTCTGCAGGTAATTTTAAAAGGATCCAGAAAAAATATCCCTGCATTAACATGATCAAAGGAGCAACCTTCAGTAGCCATGGACCCTTCTCCAACGAGCATCTTTGCTGCAAGCAGAGCACGGGCTCGGAAGGCAGCATTTTTCTGGCCCCGGGGGAGTGGGGGGCACCCCAAGGAATGTTCCCACAATGGGGACCACTTGTGGCTGCGATGTGTTGGGGTTTGTGCTTCCCAACATCCCACGGAGCCAGCAGTGGGGAGGCCGGGAATTTCGGGAGAGCAGCGGCTGAGTGGAGGGATGGATCCTGCTGCTGTTGCCACCGAGGGAAACTGCAGCCTCAGCTGGGTCCATGCGGGATGCGAGAGCATCCATGTGCGAGGGATCCATCCAGACCTGCCCCAGGCGGGCGCAGGCAGGCGCACAGACCGCGGCAGCTCGTTTCCATAGGAAACCAGGCTGGCGAGTGCAGCCTCAGCTCCAGGCTGGGGGCTGAAAAGCAATTTGTACTATTTTTATCCACCCAGTACTAGATTTCTTGGGTTTGGCCATGCAAACTCGCCGGCAGTGCTCCCTCCCTCTGGCCAAGGCTGCAGGGACTGGGAGGGAGTGGGGGGGACTGTGGGAGAATGAGACCTGCTATCGGCCGGGCAGTCCCCTGTCCAGCAAACCCCACGCTGGGCCCACCACCCGAGGGCTTTCCCTGCTTCCAAACAGTCCTAATTTTCCTACAAAACCAGCAAATCTGTCTTGCATTTTGTAAAACCAGGGATGTCTTCTCTGCAGCTCCCCAGTGGGATGTTTGCAATTCCGGGGCTCCTAATGGGATGCATGGTGCCTTCCCCTGGACCAGCATCCATCAGAACAAAGTTTGCTTCCTGTAAATACCTTGCCGGCTTCTCTTAAACCCTCTCCTGCACCACGGGGAGCTCAGGGCTGGAATGTGCATGGAGGACATATATATGCATGGAGGGTATATATATGCATGGGGGGTGCTGCAGACAGGTGCGGGGCAGCAGCAAGGGAGGCAGCTGAGCGATGCCAACACGTTTGTGAGGTTTTGCAGCATGCACAGGCCACAGAAACAAGAATTTTGGATATCTCTGGCAAATTAGCTGCTCTACAGCCATTTTGATGGATATGAGGGAAAATCTAGAGTCATTGGTTTAAAATAGTGCTCGCAAAAATAGCTTTCAAAGACTGTTTTATTTTGCTTTTTCTGGGCAAGACTTGCCCAAAGAGCAATCAAGGATCCTCCTGAAACATCAAACAGATTTTTCTTCTTGACCATGATACAAATGAAGTGACTCCAAATCACACTCAACAGCCTGAGCTGTTCCCGATGATGCTGCACCAGAAGGAGCCAAATCTGCAGGGCTTTGAGGGTGGTTTTCACCCCAAAAGCCTCAAGGTTATTGCCAGGGGACTTTTGACATTGGCTTTAAGTGTCCCCAGGTACTCACATCACCAAATAAACGTCAAGGATGTTGGGTTTTGAGCCAAAAGTGACGGCTGAGGTTTCTGCAGGTGCCTTATCCAGTGGAGCCCAAGCCACACTGTGCCCTGGCACCGGGGTGACTTTCATTGCATAAGGGCTTGGGACAAATGCTGGGTCCTTTCTGTGGTGGGAACACTGGGGTGGCCGTCCCCTCCTCCCCGCCAAGGCAGCAGGCTGCAGCTCTCCTTTTTGGGTCTTTTCAGAAACTTCTAATTACCCAGGCTGTCTCAGGAGGGCTCCTCAGCAGGAAAAAAAGAGGATGCGGTGCGTTAGAATAGTAAAAAAGGCTGCATAAAAATCTCATTTTGAGGATTATGAAGTGCCAGCACAAAAAAGCTGTAAACAGGATGTCTGAAAACATCTTAAGCATAAAGGTCAGAATCTACAATTTAAATGGGTCGCTTGTTGCTTTCTTGCTCTGTGCCACTAACGAGCTGGGATGTGGAAAAACAAGTTTGATTTTGAAGCCACATTTAGGTCCTTTCGTCATTTGAAATATCAGCTTTTTAGCAGCAATTTTTTTACTCAGGGGGTGCAGCTGAAAGGGCTTTATCCCCCCCTGATTCCAGATGTCTCCAGGGCATCAGCGGGAGGGGACCAGTGGGGACAGGGATGTCCGAACCCAAGGCCTTTGCAGGCGGGAGATGCTGTAGCAGCACCGCAGCCCCGGGGCCATGGCACCAAGCTCTGCCTTCCTCCCGAGGATGAGGCTGGCACTTGTAAACGTTGCCAGGCTCTGAGTTACTAAGATGATGGCATCCAGATAAGGAGCCTCATTTGAGACATTTTCTTATTTATATCCTTGCTGAACCCTCCAGGGACTCCCACCTCCCAGGGGGGTGGAAAATGTGCCACAATCCCACTTTTACCAGGGGTTTCAGTACTTGGGGAAGCTGGGCCAGCTTATCAGGGAGCAGCTGATTAAAAGTCAATATTCAGCAAATCTCATGCTCTCGGTGCTTGTCTCTGCTCTGGCCAACCTGAGTAATGTGGGGCAGAAAACAGAGAGAAAACGCAGAAATAATGCTGCAAACTAAGGAGCTTCTGCTGGCAACGCGGATGCTTTTCCTCCTCTTCTTTTTCATTTATGTTTTCCATCCATAGAACTTGGGCAGGAACAAGATTCTCGAGGGTCCTCCCCAGTGCTTGCATCTCCCTGGTCCCCCGGGAAGCAGCTGCTTGGCCACGGTCCCCGGGGACACAAGTGAGCATCTCCTGGAGGCTGCACCTCCCAGTAACCATCCCCTGAGGGTTCGCACCTCTCTTGCCCTGATTTTTCTTAATTAACTCATTAGGACGCCAGCGACAGTGATGTGAGTCTCCCAGGAGGGACCTGCTCTCCCAGTGCTGCCTGCAAGCCCAATAAATGCCCCGTGGCTGCAAATTGAAGGGGTCATTTTAAAGTAAGAGAAGGGGAAAAAAAGGCAGGAGGATGTTGTAATGCTGAGACAGGCTTCTGCGGATGCTCACCGGAGCTGTGGGGCCAGAAGGATGGACATGGGCCTCTGGCATCTTGGTGTTGGTTTTGTGATTATTTGGAGTGGGGGGGAATTAATTACAAAAAAAAAAAAAATAAAAAGAGAAAAATCAAAGAGGCAACTGGGTAGATTAAAGCTGGAAGGAAGAGGATTAAGAGATTGAAGAGAAAAGAAGGGCACAGGATGCAGATGGAGGGAAAATTTCCTCTTTCAGCCATTCTGCCTTCGGAAAAAGAGGGGGAAAAAAAATTATAAGCTCTTTAAAAAATTCATGAGGTTTCTATTTCTCTGCCTATTTATTTGTTCTGCAGGATAAACTCCTGAAATACAACTTCTCATTTGTCAGCAGGTCCTGGGAGAACAGGACATAAATCAGATTGCCCTACTAATAAATTATCAAAAGCCGACGCTCTGTGGCTGTGGGGCCAGGCTGGACAGTGATAGGGACATGGGTGATGTTCATCCCTCCGCCCCACAGCAGCCACTGGGCAGGGAGCAGCTCCGGATGGAGAGGGGGCACGGCAGGGCTGGAATTTTGCTGGTGACCAGTTTGCTCCCCCCTCCAGAAGAGCTGGGACTTGGGTGGCCACATCCCTAGGGGTGGTTTTGGTTTGTCCCCAGCATGGCTGGTGGGTCAGGGCATCCTCAACCCAAACGGGTCCTCAGATCCTGGTGGCAGCAGATTCCCCGCTGGCAGCTGCCGGGGAGGCAGTGCCGGTGTTTTGCTGGGGGAAGAACCGAGAAACCCTCTGCGCAGGCAGGTTTGTCCTGCTGCTCCTATGGAGGAGCAGATCCAGAGGCAAAGTCATTTCACACGGCTTTACCACAGGGTTTCGGCAGCTTCGTTTAGCGCTGGTTGATAAATGAGGCGGCTGCTCCCCCGTGCTGTGCCCGGCAGTGCCGAGCGGCTGCAGCTGAGCTGGAGATGCTGGAGATGCTCCTTGCTCTCCCTGGCTCTGGTTTGCGTTCGAGATGCCGCTGGATGGGGAAAAGCCAGGGGACAGTGAGGCGAGCGCAGCCGTATTCCTGCTTGGAATAGGGAAACTCATGAAAACCTTCCAAAATCCCCATTTTCACCCCATATCACCATTTTCCCCCAGCAGTTCCCACATGGCAATGATCAGGGATTGCTGCCAGCAGAGTGATTTGTTCTGACCTCCTCTTCAGCGCTGAGGGGCATCCAAGGGCTGGGATGAGGGCGGGGGGATGGCTCCATCCCAAATTTGGGAATTAGGGCTGACACAGGGATGGAGCAGCCGCTCGGCACAAGCGCAGAATAGCTCTCCTCTCCTCTCTTGCAAAAGCAACAATCCTCGTCTGTGCTGTCCAGAGTATTCCCCTTTGCTTGAAGGTGGCCATTGCATCATTTTTTATTATTATTATTATTATTATTATTATTATTATTATTATTATTATTACTACTGTGCACCTGGCTGGGAGCAGAGCTTGGCAAAGGCTGCTGCCTTCCTCCAAACGACACCCGTGAGACTCCTGCAGATAATTCCTGTCAATGTTAATGCATTGAAGGGAGAATAAAGCCCATAAAGTCCAGGTCTGCTTGTTTCTGTACAAAAGAAAAACGACTATTTCAGCTATTCCCCAGCATGACGAAGCCCGACGCTACATCGCAAATTAACTACCGGAGAGCACGCAGCCTGCCCGGCCCCGACCGATGGCAGGAGATTACTGCAGCTCTGGAGCTGACACGTGTGGTGGCTGTGTCCTAGTTTTTGAGAGCAGAATCCAGCATTAAAAAAAACCCAAACAACCCACTGTTGTGGTGAGAGCAAATATAGCAACTCACTCTCGCAGCAGCTCTTCGGGAGTGTTAGTGGCAGTGGAGCTGTCTGGGGGTCACATCCCCGCAGGCTGGTGTGACCCCTAGGAAAATGGAAAATGGTTTGTTTTTCCCACACCATCTCCTCCACCCTAGTGAAAGTGTCTCCAGATGTTTCTGGCTGTGTCTGATGCAATCACACGGTTGTCTCACCTCCTTTGGGTTCAGCAGTCAAGCGGTGTCCCCCTCACTGTCACCGTGCTCCCTCCTGTCCTCATCCCTGTTCCCGTTCCTGTTCTCGTCCCCAACTCCAACCCCATTTGTTCTCCTGTCCCTGCTCCCATTCCCATTTCCCATTCCTTATCCCCATCTCATCCCATCCCCATTCCCATCCCTCAAGGCTCACCTCATTGTCATTGAAAGGGAAGAGCTAATTTCACCATTGTTACTAATTACTAATTGGGACCCCGAGTCCTTTGGGAGCAGAGGCGTTGGGAAGGCGCAGGGGGGCTGCGCTGTCGTTTTGGCACATCTCACCCAGATCACCCGTCCTGGCTCGAACCATCAACCAAACAGGTACCGTGGTGGCTAAATCTGACATCATCACCTGGGCAACTAAATTGAAAGAATCAATTAAAGCCACTTAATCACCCACTGGTGGCAAAAGGGAGCCAGACGAGCAGGGAGCATCAAGTGCTGCCAGGATGCAGCCGTCGTCCCCCCAGCATCACCCCCTGGGATGCTGTAACTCAGCCAAACAAACGTGGATTTACTGCCTCTGCTCCATTATCACCAATCAATATAACAGTTATTACTTAATGGGGTAAGATTGTCACTCTAATGTCCCAGATCTGTGTGTTACGGCGTGGCTAATTGGTACAGAACTGATTCAGGGGGCTTAATGAACATGTAAATTCAGGCACATTAATCAAACAATTATTTCATAACCACGAGATAGACGGTGCTAAACCTAATTAAGAAATAAACAAAGTTAATCAGTGAACAGAAAACATTTACTAATCATATAGGTATGTTGCGAGAAAGAACTATTAGGCAATAATTTATTGAAGATTCCCAAACCTGCTCCTCTTCTTAATAACCCAGTGCTCTGGCTTCCAGGAAGCACCATCTCGATTTTATTAAAGCATTTGTTCTGCTTTAAGGTCTGCTGGGCACCAGAGAACAAAAAATATATTACTCTGCAAGATGAATAATTGCATCAATTTAAAATAATAGGGCTGGGGACTGAATGGGGGAGTGTGGGTGACACCTAACGTTGAGACCGGTGCATTTTGGGCTTCATTATTAGCGGTTAGTGCTTTTCCAGCTCAAAAGTTAATTCCAATTCAGACATAAAAAATGCAAAAAGACATAAAAGTTGCAAAAAGATATAAAGATGAAAACCAGTGGCATTTCTCTTTACCTGTTCGTAGCTTCTTGTTAAAACTTGCTTGTCTGGCACAATTTCTGTACAGAAATGGGAATATTTCTCCCCAAACTTCCTTCTGCCTGGTGCTGATTCCCCATCTCAGGCACATACAAGTGAAAACCTGCCTGAGAAAACTGCTGAGCTCTGCCAAAAACACCTTTCTTTGTTTTCTTTGGCAGAAAATTTTCCCCAAGCTCCAATATTTGTGGTCCTAAAGCTGCTTTTTAGTTTCCCCTTTGGCCCCGGTGCAGCACTGGGATGTGTTCCTGGGTTTTTATCCATGAATCCCTCATCTGGGTAGGATTCTGGTGTTCACACCCCATTCCTGCTTCTCTCCCATCTCCCAGATGGGGCAGAGGGGTGGGATGGGGCTGAGATACGCTGCCCCCCAGAACCCACCACTGCTCCTTCCACTTTCTTCTTTTGTGTCTCTTCCTGTGCCCTTATTAAGCCCATTTTTCCCCACAGGCAGGCTAAGCCGTTTATCAAAAGCCTCCATCATTAGGTTAATGATTCTCGGCAAATTATTTCATCCGCAGCCCCGTTCATCTAGAAAATGGAGCAGAATCCCTGGGTGTCCCCCAGCATCGGGGGCACCTCTTGGACCGCAGTGACCAGGACCTGGGGACAAGGTCTGTTTGCCCACCGGCTCCCCGAGTGCTCCTTGTCCTGAAACCACCTCGTGTCATCGCTCACATCCCTGAGGCCATGCCATCGATTGCGTCTCACCGTAGGCAGCCAGGAGCAGATTTGCTGTGCCAGCACCTGGACTGCGCAGCTTGGCTCCCAGGGCTTCAAAATGCAGTTTGGCTCTTCTGGGAGGGGGTCATGCCCCAGGGGTCAGGATGGCATCGGTTGGGAGAGGGGGAAAGATACACTTTTTTGCTTTCTGGGCCAAAACGTCGCTGTTGTTGCTGCTTTGCAGCACCGGCCTCGTTGGCATTCTCCGGCGATGCTGCATGCCCGGTGGGACCAGCAGCCGCTGCAGAGCCTGAATTATTCAGCTCAAGCAAAGGTCCATTTGCTGATGGAGCAAATGAGGACTCGGGAGCAGGACTGAGTGCTTGTCTGTGTTGGGAAGCTGTTCCCTGGGTGAGACCCCCCAGCAGAGCCCTGATGCCCGCCCCCCCTGTGCTGTGCAAGGCTGGGACACATCGCGGTCCCTGGGACACATCCCGGTCCCCAACATACCTACCAGTCCCTGGGATGCATCCCGGTCCCCAGCCTCTGAGTTGGTCCGTGGTACCAGAACAACACAGGAGAAACCCCAGACCCGCTGGCTGGAGGCTGCTGTCATGATCTCAGCAGGAATAGAACCAGGGCACCACTCCCGCCTTGCCCTGAGAAGCATCTGTCTGAAAAATATAAATAAAAAGCTGGGGGGTAGGAAAGGCATAAATAAATGCTGCGTTTAAGAATGTCCCTTTCCACGCTGAGGAAAAAACGCATAAGTTGCCATGTTTAAAAATGCCCCTTTCCACATTAATTCTTAAAAAAAAGTGTAGACAGGAGCCTTCCTCCCTTTCACAAACTCATCAGCCCTTAAGGAGGTGCAGTTTTAGGTCACCACATTCCCAACCAGGCAAGGACTGACCTGCCCATGAGCTAAAGCAGAGCGATGGGTTTTCCCCCCACCCCAGGGTCAAATCATCACCTCCCGACCATGGCTCTCCCACACTCTTGGCTGCAGCTAGTTGGCACCGGGGCAGTAATTTTTAACTCGATTTCAGCATAATTCCTTATCAGAATTAAATGTCAGTGCACTCCACCTCATTTTCCACACTGCCTTTCTCCCCAGCATCCTGCGTAGGACGTTAACAAGTGGTTTGAGTTGATTAGGAAAAGCAAATGCAGGAGATAAACTGAGGTGGATAAACATTGCACCAGCCTTGCTCACCCCATGGCTGCTGCAGGACTGAGATGTGGGGACCGGGAAGGTGTGGGGTGACCGACAGTGTCCCCACAGCACACAGGCTGTGGGGTGACAGCAGTGTCCCCCCGGCACCGTGCAGGTCCCCAGCCTGTTGCTCAGCATCTCCCTGGTGGCACCATCCGACAGGTATGCGGATCGCCAGGGCACAAATGCCACCCCCCTGCCGTTTTTCAAACGATTAAATATAAAAAGGCCCAAGTGCAGCTCATATTTCAGTGTTAATGTTGCTGCCAAATATTATCACGTTGACGTCGCTTGTAAAACAAAAGCAATCGATAATGTTATATCTGCGGGAGAGCTGCTCTGGCACAGCGTTAGCTTCACGTGCACCGAGACGTGTTACCTGTGCCTGCCGGCTCAGCACCGGAGCTCCGCACCCTGGCACCCGGGACTTTCTGGGCTTTGTTTTCCCTTTTTCTGGGCTTTTAATTTGGCAGAAGGTGAACACACTTCGCTTCTGCTTTCTAATGAGAGCTTCACCCAGCATGGGCGCAGCCTGGAGAGTCCATGGGTCAAGATGATTAATGATGGGGAGAGCACCGGGTGTTTAGGAGTTAATGCGTGTTTCTCTGGCCAGGAGGAGGGTATTTCCCCAGGTGGGGAGGAAAAAATATCATTTCGGTGGTCCAGCCCACAGGACCCCTGCAAGCTCCTGTCGCATCCTCCTGCTGCTTTGAGCAAATGCAGCTATAAAAACCCAACTGTTTGCCCGCTGCGTGCAAAACCTTGAACTCACGTCTCTCTGAATTATTCATGCTTGGCTCTGTTTTCACTACTATTAAAAAGCTGCTGTTGTGTTCTTTCTGTCCCAGACATTGTTCCAGACAGTTCTGCTCAAGCCCTTCACCCAAGAGCAAGCTGGGGCTCTGGATTTCGGTTCCTCATGTCCAAGCAGCAAGAAGGGAGAGGGCGAGGAAGAGGAGGGCTGAGGAAGGGCACCCAGAGCATGGCGAACTCTTTCTGCTGTGCGTGCAGGGCACACACACAGGTGCCTCATGTATAAATACTATATATTCAGTATCTGTAACATGTTTTGATCGGTTTTCCTCTGGCCTGGCAGAATAGCTTTCAGTAAAGCAGGCTTTCCTGCCTAGTTTTCCTCCCTAGTTGTTCCAAAAGGCTTATTTCGCTGGAAAATTTCCCAGCTACTTGATCAGAGCAAGTTTGCAAGGCCAGGCCATTAAATACATCCCCAGAGCAGCAAACAGCAGGGGATGAAAGCAACGCCTGCACATGAGCTCCAGTAAGGTGAGGGCAAACCTGGGCGTTCATTAACACCGTTCATTAACACCCTGTCCTTGGGGACAGGCAGAGCTTTGGAGATAAGGCACATGGCTGGGACAGGCTGAATTTTGCCCCTGGAGATTCCGCCTGCCTTTCCCAGCTGAGCAGGAGTCATGCATATCTGAATAATTTGGAGTTTAAAAGGAAAATGCTCTTTGTTGGCAGGCTGAATAAAACCCTGATTTACTGAGGCTCTTGGGATCTTGGCTCGGGGTTTCCATGGCAGGGCTCTTATCAGGTAGATAACGATCAGATTCAGCTCTGCCTATCTGGCCGTGAATTAATAACGCTGACCCTCATCAGGGAACAAAGAGGAGTGATAGAGACACCTGTGAATTTCTGAGGCTCCTTCTTACTCAAATTCAGCCCATTCTGTTGACAAATGCCCTGAATGCTCCTCCTCAGTGACAACTCCCTCTGACCCAACAGTATTTTTTTGAAAAAAACTTTTTGTGTGCCAGCACTTTTGTTTTCCAGTTTTGACCTGATCAAGATGAGTCTTTTTTGCTTTGACAGTTTTTGGAAGGAGCTAGTTTGCTGAGATTTTTTTTTTTTTTTTTCCACAGCGCTGCCACAAAAGCTGAGAAATCAGTTATCTCTGCAACCCTAATGGATTCAGAGAACCTGCTCAGCTCTCTAAGAGCCGATAACTTCAGCTTCCAGCCTGACTCCAGCTACTTAATTCAGTTCTGAAGGCAGGTGCTGGGCTCCTGCTGCTCCATCTGCCCAGGGCATCACGGCATCGCAATTAGGTGAGGGGCTTTGATTCATTGCCCAGCACCCCCAAACGGTACCCGACAGGTGCCCTCTGCATGTCACCTACCTCATGGGGTGAGGATGCACAAATGGGTTTGTAGCGGTGACACCCTGGCGAAGCCCCCAGGACATTACGCTGTTTCTCAGCTCCCATCCCCTTTCCTGCCAGGCCCACGTCCTGCAATAAACTGTTCCCAGTTAATATTGACTCCACCTGGGTCACAGAAAAAGACGATTTTCCAGTTCTGACTCAGCGTGGCTGTGTGACGTGATGGGCTGTATCAGCACGGCAGGGAGCCCCTGCCCACCCCTGCGGGGACTGGGGGACAAAGCAGCAATTTGAGTCTCGCAAAAGCTTCTCAGACAGAATTTTCCCTTTTTTTTTGTTCGCTTGCTTTCTGCCAAGCCAGGCCCACTTGCAACCATCCGTTTTAACCCTAATTAATTAATTAACCTGTACTGATTAGATTAATGGAGGTGTCACCAAGGTAAAGACCGAGTAAGGACAAGCCCAACTCAACCTTTGTGGGTGGATGCTTTTAGGAAAGATGAGTTGAAAGCAGTGGCCTCATTTTGAGCATCACTGCAGGGGCTAGTACCCAGCATCCCACCTCTAACGCCTGGCTGTCCCCCTGGGCTGCATCCCACCATACGTTTCTAATTAAATTCCGCTTTCCCCTCCTAACTGGGTGATGTTGGCCAGCATGAGCAAGTGGGCTGGGTGTGCAATTAACAGTTACGCAGTTTAATTGTGATTGAGCCTGGCGTCAATCCGGTTCCCATGTGCCAGGATACGCCATCCCAGACCAGCAGCACCAGTTAGTGCTGCCGTTATTCCAGCACTGTCAGCTGGAGGCACATCCAGCTCTGGGGCTTCTGCCTGTACAAGAAAATCAGAATTATGCCCAGTTAACATACAGATTAATCAAATTACTCCACTCCCTGTTCCAGTCATGCTCGCTGTTTGCCTGTACATCCTTCCCTTTAGTTAAAACGCAAGCAGAGTCTATCAGAACTGGGGATTTATGGCCTGCCAACCACTCCGCTCTCCAGAGGCAATAAGTTATATTCCTATTATGTGGCATGCAATAAAAAAAGGCTGATCTTATTCTTTGGATTTTTCTTTCCCAAGTAAGTCACCGCAGCTCACACAACTGCTAAAACGTGGCTCTGTATTTCACAGACGATGTCACTGCAGCCGCTGGCTCAGTGGGGATGTGGCAGCACCTCTGTGAGGTGGTTGGGAGCAGGTGAGCATCTCCTGCTCGGGACCCAGCGTCATCCTGCAGAAACAAACCAAGCCAAAACCTCCATTTCCCCCAGAAAAAGGCCTTGTGGCCCCTCCAGACCCTACCACAGACTGTCTCCAGCCCCATAGTGGCTTGTAAATGGTCCTGCATCGGGCTAGCAGCCCAGAGGAGATGCTTGCCCCAGCTCTATGCATCCGAGGGAAAGAATAAGAGTTTGTTTTTAGGCTGAGAACCAATGGGATGAAAGCCATTGATCCAAGCTCATAATTACATTGTTATCTGTGCTCTACAAGATAAAGAGCTTTCTGGCTGCAAGCTTTTTGAAAAGCAGAGTTTGAAAGCGGATAGAAGCTGAGATTATTTAGTTGAGCTTGTTGAGCTTCTCTATTTTTTAAATGAAATGTTAAATAGCAAAAGTTTGCCTTTTTTTTTTTTTTTTTTTTTTCCCCCTGAAGATGGAAATGCTACGGGAGGCTTCTCCCCTGCTCACTGCAGCAGGAAAGCCTCAGTGCCCTCCTGACACTTGGGATCATGCAGGACATGTTGTGAGAGCTCCAAAAACGTTCTTTTTATGAATTACATCCCAAGGAGAGAGGTCAGAAGAGAGCAGCATAAGGTGCTGCCATGGGTTGGGTCAATGGGTGCTGCCATCGCCTTCTGGAACAACGTGCATCTTGGAGAGGAAACACTTGGCCGTATGCTGTATTTACACCTCCTACTCAAGGAGAGGAGCAAGAGCCCCAAATTTTTTTTAAGTCTTCAGCCCAGTGTTCATTCATCCAGAGAGGTCTGTGCCGGTCACTGGTCCTGTAGCTTTTCCTCTCTGATTGTCCTGGCCACTCTCCAAGTCCAGCCAGGGACCTGCTCCCATGTCAACTGCTTGGCCTGCCTGCTGTCACCCGTGTTGTACAGCCCTCTCAATGCACAGCAAGTCTGTATTGATTTCAGAACAACTAGAGCTGTAAATTACTGGTCACGACTGGCTTGGCCAGTCCCGAGATGATAGTCTATTGATTGCACCGAAAGTCTAAATCTAATTAGCACACAAGGAAACCGGTTGGAACAGCAGAACGATTCAGATGTTCTGAGATGTAATTAAAACTGTAAAGCTACCTACAAAAGCAGAACATGCAAATAACCGTCCTGATCAAGCATAATTTGCAATCCAAGAGCTTCTTTTTAAGAGAGACTGAGAAGAAAATGGAAGCAGAAACATCAATCAGGGGGAACAAAGGACCCCCACTTATCCCCATGGATTCCTCAAAATGCCTCTTTCTCTCTTTTGAAGCATTTTCCATTCAGGACTTCACAGCCTACCACAGCTGGCACTGCCTTGTCTGCAATTAATCAAGGCAGCACCTTAATCGCAGGGGATACAGGGGATGCTCCCTCTGGTGCTCAGCCAGAGCTGGGTGGCCAATGCACGGGGACCTCTTGGCTGGGACCTCTCGCTGCACCAACACTGGCGAGCAGCAGAGAGGAAAAATCAATGGGAAGCTCTCATGCTGAAAAACAATAATGAAAAGAAGTTAAAGCTCGATTTTAAGGCTGCTAGACATCTCTGGGAACTGTTTTTTCAGACCTACAGTTAGCACCATGCAACAATTTTAAATATTTTGGTGATTTCCTACACCAGTCGTTGCTGCTGGCTCTTATGTGTATAACTCTAAGTGGTATCTAACTTGCTATTTTGACTTTTTTGCTCCACAATGAGTCCAGCTGATCGCTGGTGGCTCAGGGGAGGAAGGTGGACCCTGGCATGGAGGTCTCTCCCAAGCCAGCTGCAGTTCACTATGATGGCATCTCCTCAGCATAGACATCTCAGGGGGCTTTAACTGCTCACAGACCTCTCTTGAAGAACCACCACTGGCCTGGCCTTAGGGAAACCACGAATTAAACCTGTGGTGTTAGCGCAGCTCCACCACCCCACAGAAAGCTGTCATCCGTAGAGGCTCAGCAACACTTTGCATGAGGACTCTATTTGGGGGCCGCCACCACCACAACGGGTGCTACTGAAGGGTTGAGGGGTTCAACCAGCAAGATGGGTGACACTGAGGGGATCCCACCACCAGGATGGAAAGCGCTGAGGAGGACACCAGCCCTGGTCATGGGCATCCTTCTGGCACCTCCTGCCTGTCCTTCCTGTGCAATATCTGGAGCATCAGTGACATCGATTGTGGTTGCTGGGCATCGGTGCCAGACCTGCCATGCAGCCTTCCTCCATGGCTCAGCTCCATCCCCACGGGCCTCTCTGGGTACACGGAGGGTACGGGTGTCATCGGAGAGATGAGGCCATCACCCACGTGTTCCAGCCTCTGTGGAACCACCGTCCGCTGCCATCCCAGGAGCTCCCGCCATCCTGGTGTGCCCTTCCCTGGGGCCAGCACCTGGTGATCTGCTGGAAATTGAGCCTAAAAGATGCCAAAATTTTTTTAAAAAGGTGATGCAGTTCCCAGAGAAGGGTGTCATCCTGCAGCAGTGCAACAGGAGCTGCACACACATGAGGGGAATGGCTCCTTCTCCCAAAACCTGGGGAGACAGGCTGGGGCATGAAGAAGGGCACCAGGAGGTTGGTTTTTCATGGGGTGTGTTTGCTTTTCAAGGGGACCTGTAGAAGCACCAGAACAAAGCAGCAACCCCCTCCGTGTGTGCCACGATCTTCCCCAGCAGCACATCCATCGTGTTCACACTCAACAAGGCATGAAAGGGGAACCCACGGATGTCTCACCCATGCGCGAAGGATTTTAACCCAGACTGTCCCCTAACACTCATGTCATCCCCGTTACCCCTCGTGGGTGCAGGACAGCCAAGCTGGGTCCTCCCCCCGCAGAGAAGGGGCTGCACCCACCACCCCAAGCTCCTCCTCAACCTCCTGAAGCCAATGCAACTTGCCAGCGCTCCCAAACCCACTGCAAAGTCCCACCACCAGGACAACCACCCACCCCACCAGCCCATGCTGGAATTCCCACAGGGAATTAAACAAGCCAAAAAACACCATGGCTTTTTTTTTCTTTTCCAATAGTCTCACTTTATTAGATACCACATCAAGAGAGGATGTTGTGCTGCATGCAGCGGAAGACTGGAGTATTTCTAGTTCCTGTGTAACATTTTGTTTTTCTCTTAATAGTTGTAAACTGATATTTTGCTGTAAAATCACTGCATGCAAGTTCGAATGCAAACAGCAGTAGAAGAGGCTTTTTTTTTTTTTTGCACCATTCCCAATCCATAAGTGCATGCTTTATTTACAACAAAGTCATTACCATCAGAAAAAACTCAGAAGAGGGTGGCAAACAGAGACGAGAACTGTGGCTTGCACAATACCAAGGAGGGAATTGGCAAGTTGCACTTTATGGGTGCAAAGAGATGATTTGAGAATTGTTTGTCTGAAGGAAAAGCAGGCTGAGCAGAGAATGTCAATACAAGACATAGGTAAAGGCAACCTGAATTTAATTGTTCTGCACACACAAAGGAGGCTGGGCTGCTGCAGGTCTGGAATAAATTAAGGAATTGCTCAGATTTTTTTTTTTTTCTTTTTCTTTTCTTTTTTTTTAAAGGTAACTTCATCCCCAGCCACACATTTCCCCAGCACAGCTCAGAAACACGCTGTGCCCAACTGCTGCTCCAAGAGATACAGGTAAGGGCCATGCAAAGGGTTTTGGGCAGGTCCATCACTTTGGAAGCGATGAGGGCAGCATCCCACGGCTGAACCACCTCTGCAGCACCAGACGCAGAGGGAAAGGACTCAAAAGAACCAGGCTGGTTCAGTCTGGGCCCTTTGGATGGCCTGTGCTGAGTGCAGCACTGCTCGGGGGCTCTGGGAGGTTGCACCTACTGGTGCAGAGTTGAGAACTGCAGGAAAGGGAGGGGGAAAGCCATTTTTGGAGCATTCTCTCCCATTGCAGTCTTCATGCACTGTGCCCTGAACAGCTCCCATCCCTGTGGCAATGCCACAGGGCAGAGTCTGGGGTGATGGATGAGGATGCCCAGGCTGGCTGAGGTTTGCTTTCCCCATCTGTGGCCCAAGGTGGCTACAAGGAGCGCCCAGGAAAGCTAAGCTCCTCGGATGTGCCAGCCCTGAGCCCGGGCTGGGCTGCTCCATGGCAGCAGCATCGCTGGGCACGCAGACGTTCCCATCACACAGAGACGTGGGCACCACTGCAGAAATCACAGCCTTGCGGGGATGCTCACTGCAAGTCAGAGCAAATTCTCCAGGGGGAAGGGCGGGGGGAAAAAAATAATTTTAAAAAAAGAATAATAGCAAGAATAGAAAAATAACTCATCAAATTCAAAAGAAAGAGCTCTGCGGTACAGCTGAATTGAGAATACAGCACAGGACAGCACACCAGTGGACTACAGCAGTGGTTGCAAGGGACGTCGTGGGACGAGAGCGTGACCCAAAGAGGTTCAGGTTTCGTACAACATGCGCAGCGTGTAGCTGACCCACGATATATTCCAGTAGTGCTTATAGTGCTGCTATCGACATTGCTATGCTTGAGCTTGTCCAAAGACAGCAAATGGTACCAAACCCAATCAGAATCAGTCTGAGAGCGTCGTGACTCTCCTGCTATCAATAACAAATAAAACACCGCCAGACACTCATTAAAGCGCAAGTTGTTCTTGACAACAGTTCTTGTGGAAACTAAAAAAAAAAAAAAAAAAAGACAAGACAAACCAAAGTTGGAAGACCTCTAACTGTTCCAGCTAATTCCGGTATTTGCAGTATTTTAAAGCAACAGTCCTTGCACACACCAGCTAGTTGGTGGGAAATATCTTCTCCCTTGGCTTCCCTCCTGCGTGGGATACAGCAAAGGGCTGGCAGCAGAAAGGGTCGTCTGAGGGGGCCCAGGGACCATCCTCGGGGTTCAGCTCGTCGCTGCTGTGTGCCCGGGCTGTGAAGAGGAGGTAGTCACAAGTGTGAAACACAGGCACCCTCCTACAGCAACGGAGCCTGCGAGTTCCTTGGGCAAGAGAAACCACACGTGGCAGCTGGAAACGAACACAAACTCCAAATCTCTGTCTCCCTGCGAGCACGAAGCAGCTCTCTATTTCTAGTTATCATTACTGTATCATTGATGGATCTCCTCAGCAGAGGACGTACCACAATATTGCTCAAATGTACCAAACTAAAGCTTCAAGCAGGACTCACAGGATTACATCGGTGACGCAGTCTTTAGCCTAATCACGACAACACAGACACCAGGCTACGCTTACGACCCACACCAAAGCCAAACAGCTTTTTTTCATTATTGCAACTGAGGTATCAATATCGCACAAGCAGAACGGGTCGATGCTCCAACACCAGCGCTGGAACCCCCCAACGCCAGAGCAGAGCACGGCCGCGCCGGTGGCCACATGTCCCATTGGGAGAGGAAGGAGCCACGAGCTGGTGGCGATGGGACGAGGCTGGAGGGACACGGAGCATCACGCACACAACAGGACGGCTATCACGGCGCGCGTGAGACTAGTGAGAAAGAGGAACAGTCGGAGGATAACTATTGCTTGGCAAAAATCACACACCAGGATAATTCAATGACACTCCCCTTTCAAAAAAACAACAACAAACAACCCCAAACCGAAGGAAGTGAATAGAAAAGATGTGGGTTAGTTTTCAGGCGGAGGTGAGGGCACAGAGGATGCTCGGAGGAGGCAGAGGAGCGTTGCTGCCCTGGGACCAGCAGCGTGGAGCAGGGCATGGCTGTGCTGGAAGACAGACATCAGGGATCTACAGGGGCTTGGCAGAGGATGGGGCAGTGGCTCCCTTTAATCGCTGGCAACGTGGTTCTCGTTCTGGAGGGTGTGCCAGCGTTCGATCTTCTTGTCCTTGTTCTTCAGACATTCATACCAGTGTTTCAAGCGCTCTCCCTTAGCCGTAATGCCGAGCTGGCAGCCACCTGGAAGATTGGGAGAAGAGACATCATATTTAGAGATGACGCTGATATTCCAGAAAACCAATTTCCATGGGGCAGACCCCACATTCGGGGCATTTCTCTCCACCTCCCTGTTTTAAAATGTTGTGGTAACAACTCGAGCTGCACAGAAGACCCCATGAGATGCGGGAGATGGGCAGTATGCTGAGTATTTGATGGCCTGATACAAGCACCTAACCAACCTGTGTGGTCCCACCCGGGGTTCCTCACAGGGCAGGAGACCCACACGTCCCTCTCGTCCAGCCAGCAAAATATAGGGCACCAAAACCAGAGCCCAGAGCACCAAGACTTGCAGCTCACCAATGTAATCATTCGATTTCCCGATGTCGTAATCCCAGACGGAAATGTCCAGTGACTTCTTGGCAAGATCGCTGTGTTTGATATCATAGAAGAACTCCTGCAGAAGGAGAACACCCACATCACCCCAGCATCCCAGGAAAATACCCCTGGAAAACGTCAGGTAAGGAATTGCAAATGATCTGTCTGTACAGCCTGAACTCAAAATCCAGTGAGAGGACATTTAAAATACACTAAAGGAGAGTTTGTCTTCCACCCTCCCTGCACAACACAGTAATTAGCTAAGTTGATTTAATAATATAAAAATATAGATCCAGCCTTACTTCATTAAACTCGGGATTCAATGTTTTCTTTTTGATCTGTGTCTTGTGCTTGGCCTTTTTTCCCATGTCAGGTTTCAGCCACCTGGGGGCAACAGAAAACAGCTCAAAACGCAAGTGCAAGAACTGAGTGAGTTAGAAGCTAGAAAAAAAAGTGAGGTTTGGGGCTAGAAAAAAAGCACCTGGACATATTTAAGGCAAATAAACGGGTTAGCCAGTCTCCCCACCTTCTAAAATTATTTAAAATCAATGTAAAATCAGTAAAATCCTGAATACTCTTTTATTTTCCCCCCCTGGAGTGTCAGATAAGACACAGGAAACCATAGAGACCCGCTTTGTGCAGACCACTGGACTCTCCAGGGGTTTTGGAAGGAGGTCTCAGAGCACCAGCTCCTGCCCGAGGACAACGGGCGGCCCCATGAACATGCGTGACCACCCTACGCCCACCCCAGTGCCCGCTTACAGCTTCACGAAAGGGTCCGAGTATCCGTTGGCGTCCATGGCTGCTAAATGCACACAGCGCACGATGCCGACGATCAAACCGCCCTGCTGGGTGCTGTACATGAGGGACACCAGGATCTTCCCACGCTCCTCCACGTCCCCACCACGATCCACCTGCAAGACGAAGCCGCCAGAGATCGTAGAATCATTTTGGCTGGAAGAGACCCTCAAGACCATCGAGTTCAACCATTAATCTAACTCTAGCACTACCCCACGTCCCTGAAAACCTCATCTCCGCATCTGTTCAACATCACCAGGGATGGTGACTCCACCACTGCCCTGGGCAGCCTGTTCCAATGCCCGACAGCCCTTTCCGTGAAGAAATTGTTGCCAAGGTCCAACCTCAACCTCCCCTGGTACAAGTTGAGGCCATTTCCTCTCATTCAATCACTTGTTACGTGAAGAGACCAACACCCTCCATGCTACAACCTCCTTTCAGGGAGTTGTAGAGAGCAAGAAGGAGATG
Organism: Pampusana beccarii; assembly: GCA_013399365.1. Taxonomy (NCBI): domain Eukaryota; kingdom Metazoa; phylum Chordata; class Aves; order Columbiformes; family Columbidae; genus Pampusana; species Pampusana beccarii. The sequence continues at coordinate 666,293 of VWYH01002951.1, read as the reverse complement.
GGAACACGAGAGATGAGGAATGAAGATGGTCAACTGCAGAGCAGATGGGACAAGGTGGGTACAAGGGAACCTTCTATCCTCATGGAAGGGGGTGGCAAAGGGGCTTGTTGATGAGAGATAATGGGTGAAGCACGCACAGAGCATGTCATCCCCAGGGACTCTTACCTCCTCTTCGTACAGTGCCATCCCACGGGATGAGCCGGTCGTTCCAGCACGCTTCATCTTGGATGGGGAAGGGAAAAAGAGAGACTGCCGTGAGTGACTTCTGGAGTCACTTCCACTGGATTCCCACCATGCTTTTGTCTCCTAGCCTTGACGTGTCAAATCATGGGTGGGAATCCAACTCCTAAAGAGGCCAGTGAAGTCAGGCACCTCCAGCTCTTGGATGTTCCCAGCTCCAAGCTCACCACTCGCTCCCCTTCACGTGCCATTTGTTGGCAACCACGACATTAACAGTAGAAAGCAACGTCACAGAAACTCACCGGTATTACTCTCTCCAAGCAGATGTTGAAATTCTTTTTCTGATTTGCTTTGAGTTTTTTTAAGGAAACTCTAGTTTCTCCAATAAATTCATTGTGGCCAAATTTGTCTTCATCACACACGGAGATCCTGAAGGGAACAAGAAAGGTGAACGTCAACCAGGCTGGAGCAGAACCTGGCTCCGTAGCACAAACCCACTCCTGCAAGGTGGACACAGCAAAGCATCATCGAAGCTCCCCATCCATCTGGCTCTCCTCTGACCAAAAGTGGTCAGAAAATGGAACTTCTCTTTTTGCCAGAAAAAAACCCCACAACATTTTTAATATGTGCTCTGTGATGGGGCAATAAATCGAAACGTGGACGTTTCTTGTGGGAATGAAATGCCAAAAATTTGAGAGACATCTAAATGTTTTGCTGCAACGCTGTCAAATATCATGCACAGATATGCAATACACAAACCTCTATGCTCATAACAGTAATGCCAATAATTTAATATTAAATTATAGGGTCAAAATGCCGTTTTTTCCCCCCCCTTTTTAAAAAGGACCATCAAAATCAGCATGTTTGTTGAAGGATGCTGATTTTGACCAGAAACTCTGCATTTCCAGATGCTCCATCAACACTTGCACTTTGCTGCCCTCCTAAGGCTGCCTTGCAATGCTCTGTGCGAGGACACCCCTAGCCCCCATCTCACCAGGGGACACCACAGCTCCTCTACTCGCCTGAGGGTTTTCCGTTGCATGTCCTCGTCCGTGATGCCATGGTACACCAGGGTCTCATTCCACACGGGGTTACGGGTGTTGCGCAGAGTCTTGGTTCTCAGCTTATTTGACTGCAGCATCAGAGCAAAACACGGCGCAATTACAGCCCTGGACTCCTCCTCACCTAAATTTAGGCTCCTGGCAGAGTGTAAATGAGATGCTCCATCATCTGTGGCTCACAAGAGGTGGTTTGACCAGGGCATGGAGGACTCTGCGGGATGTCACCGCTGCCTGCTGAGGCTGTCGCGCCAGTGAGCCATCAACCCAGGTGAGCATCACCAACCCGACAACATGGACCTTTATGCCAGCACTCGGGACTCTGTCACCTGCTGTGGCCAGGACAGCTGTCACCACCTGGCTGTTTTCATTGTCTGGGGTCTAATCACTCAAGGACACTTGTACAAGAAGTCGCACAGGGGAGGCTGTGCAGGGCTTGGGTCTCGTGGTTCTAAAGGAGGTGACAGCTTGGGAAATGAGGAACTCTGTCACTTGTTCATGTGTCTTTCACAAACACATGTGCACAACAAAAACAATTAAAATATCAGCAAACAAGAGAGCAATAGAAATCAAAGCATTTCCCAAGATCACATCACCTTGATTTACTCTGCACAAAACCAGAAAGTCCCTGCATGCAAAATAAACCTAGAAATAGAAACCTCTGCTCCAGCTCCAGCTCCAAACGCACCCAAACCAGGCAAAGCCTCACCTTGCTGGCTCCAGGCAAGAGGTGCAGCTTGACGTAGGGATCTGCCAGGCCATTTGAATCCATTGGTTTTAAGCCCTAAAAGAGAATAAGTAAAACATGGGGCACGAATTCTCCTTAGGCAGAGGCAGGGAAGAGGGACAAGCCACCCATGAAGCAACTCAGTCAAGAGAAAATGTCTCCAGTAAGCCAAGAACATCTTTGTTCTTTGCCCCCAGCAGGTGTGGGTTACCATGATGTGCTGAAAAATCCCACAGAACTTCCCAGCTGGGAGCCAGCCAGACTTAAATTAGTGAAAAAAAGGGGGAAAAGGGGATGGACCACTTACTTTGGCCTTGATGAGGGTGCAGTGCAGGGAGCTGTTGTCCTGGTCGTAGAGCAGGCTGAACTCCAGTGCTCCCAGTGTCGCTGACAGCCAGATAGAGGAGGAACAGTTGGAAGTGAGACCTCGTTAAAACCCCAGCCAGTAACTGTGTTTAACCGACCCTCATTAGTAATAATTTGCAGTTCAAATATAAAAGCAGCATTCCCTGTGGGCTCTCCTTGCCAGAGACCCCCAACCTTACGGTGCGAGTGACAGTCCCGCAGCAACCACCCCCCCAAAATCCCAGCTTCGCCAAACAAAAACACGCCGGCTGGGCGCCCCGGATACGTACTGCCTTCATCAGAGTCGTAGCTGTTGGCGTCCTCCTCCTCTTCCTCCTGGGGTGGCTGCCGTGGCAGGGCAGCGGGTGCCGGGGGGACGGCGGGGGGCTGTGGGACGGCAGGGGGCTGCGGGAAGGTGGGGGGCTGCCGAGCTGGCCGCTCCTCTCTGGCGGGGGGCATGGCGTAGCCCCCTCCTCGCTCCTCCCTGGCGGTGGCACGGGCCGGCTCTGGGGGTCCCAGCGGTGGGCTCGCTGTGGGGGGGACTCCGTTAGCCCCCGCCAGCCGCTGCCCCCCATTCCCTTGCAGGCTGGCGAATTTTACCTTGTCTCTCTGGGAACCGGCCGGCCACCCCAGGACCGGGTCTTCCCGCTGCTGGTGGCACTGGGGACAGACGGAGCTTTACTGGGGTATTTGCCTGAGTGATGCTCTCCAGCCCTCTCCCACCCAGCACTGGCCTGAGCAGGGGGGGTCTCTCTTTGGGATGTTCCCCCCAGGGATGGAGCATCCTGGCCGCATCCCCATCACATCCTACCTGTGGGTGTTGCTGGCCCAGGAGCTGGACTGGCAGCAGCTGGTGGAGGTGGCCGTGAGGCTTGCAGGGAGTTGGTCCTCTTCACACCTGCAAGGAGAGAGGAGAATCAGCAACATTTACAAAAAAATAAAATAAAACAGAAATTTACAATGGCTCAGAGCACATCAAATTCTCATGAAATACAAACAACATCCCCAGCTGGGGCCCTGCCAGCAAAACGCGGCTCACGCAGGCAGGGCTGGCCCACACCTGCTCCTTCAGCAGCACCTCGTGGGGCACAGCAGCATGAAACGTGATTTTATTTGGGGTCCCAACGTGGTTGCATTTCATCTCTGCTTAAAATTGGCGTGGCAAGTGCTGAGCCTGCTCCTTTTTTCACTTGCAGCTCTCACATTGTACATGGAGCTTTTCAAATTCATGTCCTTCCATAGGTCATGGGATGCACCTTTGCCAGGAAAAGCACAACTTGGTCCTGCCTGTCCTCCCTACACATAGGGAAGGGAACAGAGACCCCCCTCCACAACTCACCCCGGTCCAACCAACACCCCAGAGCCCCCCAGCACCAAACCCCACAGAGCAGCATAAACCAGCAGGCACTGGTGCTCTGCAATGTGAAATCCCTCAGCACCAACAAGTGCTGCACGTTGAGCAGAGACAACCCTCGTACAGCTGCCAGCTTTGTGCACCCCCAGCCCTCTCCTCCCAAACACACAGAGCATTCACAAGTGTGCCCAAGCATGCACGAGCACGCAGAAGTGCAGGTCTCACCAGGGCTCCTGCTGACCCCGCTCTCGGCAGCGTAGTCATGGCTGTCCGTGTCCCCACTGGTGTTTTCGCTGCCGCAGGGACCCGCTCTGCCCTCGGCCGGCTTGTGGCCGGGCACCGTGGAGCTCCCCCGGGCAGCTGCCATCGCGCTGCTGCCTGCAGGGAGAGCGATACGGGCAGCAGTGAGGACCCATCTGTCCCCAAAGGTGGCCCCGAGAGGAGCCGCGTGGGTGATGGCCAGCCTGGGTGTCAGCGGGAGGAAGATGAGGATGGGTACAGCCGCTGCAGCATCACTCCCAGATGCTGCTCTGCACCATCCAACCTGCAGAGGCTGGTTGGGAAAGCCCAAAGGACACGGCAAACCATGGGGACAGCAGGAGACAGGAGAGCCCCATGGGAAAACAAGGACAGAGGTGTCCATCAGTGCCCATCAAACCCTAACGGCATCGCAGCTCCATGGGGCCTAGGGGAGATGGATCATATTTTCTTTTTGTTGATCATCTTCCATTTATTAGCGAGACAAGGGTGACAGCTGCCTGTGTCTCTCCATCCATCCGTCCCAGCAGATAAATCCCAGCCGCGCACACCAGGGTGCCGGGGTTGCTTCACGGTGATGAATTGCAACCCAGGGATGCAATAGAAAAAGGTCTCAGTGCTCACCTGGCTTGTGCCGAAGACGCCAGGGATAAATCTTTGCTGTGACATAAATGGGATGTTTATCCTTGGCTGTGCTCTCAGGGTCGCTGGGCACAAGGAGAAAGCGAAACGCAACAGATTGCAGGTGGGGGACGAGGAGAGGGGGGGAAAACGCCACGATGCTGAAGAGGAGGGAGGGAGGCAGGGAAACGAGCATCCACAACCAGGAGCCTTGTGGTGCAGAAACAGCATCGCAAGAAATATTTTTCCAAGGGAACTTCAGGAAAATCACAGGCACGTCACAAGCACGCTGATGGTCAGGAGGGACCTGCAGAGCCTGGCAAAGCCTCCCTGGTGTGCAGGCAAGCTGATGGCTTCGTAAAACCAGCCTGGGTTTGGGCCGGGAAGCATAACAGCACCAGCGACCACCGTGATTAAATAGTTTTAATTAAGTAGTTTCCCCAGCTGTGGCTGCATGGAAAGATCAAGATCATCACTCAGCATGACCAGGCACGGCTGGTTGTGTCCTCAGCTCCTCGCTGCCTCCTCCACACAGCGAGGAAGAGGAGAGCAAGAGAAGAGTTTGCAGCCACTGAGCTGCTCCCAGCCTAACCATTGTCCAGCTGGGAGCAGCTGGTGCTGGAGGAGGATCAGGTAATCTCATTGCCTTGGCACGCCAATGCTGTACTGTGAAAATGAGGGTTATTAGTAAAAATTAACTCAAGGCTGGGCATAGGGCACCGGCACTGGGAGCTTCGGTGGGGAAAACCCACCGTGAACAGAGCAGCTCGGCTGCTCCACCCCTCGCCAACACACACAAGCCCCCCATGAGCCTCCTAAAAAGTTTCCACAGGAGGTTTTCTAAGGACTGCCATTAAATAACTAGAAAAACACCCGTCAGTCAGCATCAGGAAATGACACCTATGGCGGTAATTCTGCTCAGCACTCCGAATTGCAGCATTTCAGCCCAGGCGTGTGCAGGAGGTGAGGAAGCCCCAGAATAACTCGGTCCCTGTGCGGTGGGTGGCAGCAGCAAGAAGAGGTCCTGCCGCTGCCACCTCCCGTGGGAACAACCCGTGGGGACAGGAGCGGGGAGAGAGGGGGCTCAGCACCCAGGCAGCGGCACAGGGGAGGGCGTAACGCCGGTGCTTACCGTCAGAGTCCTGCTCAGCCGGGGGCCCGGCCTCCGCCTGGCCTTGGGGGGCACAAACAGAGCAAGAAGGGGTGAAGCTGCAGCCCACCCATCCCACCAACACCAACTTGGGGCTGTGCCAACACTCCTTCCCCACGTTTCCTTATTTATTCTTATTTTTTTCTAGGCTTCTGCATCACCGTGTTCATTTCCAGGCACGGTCCAAACTCCCAGCTGCGCACCCCAGATCCCCATCCAGGGCTGGGGATGCTCAGGGATGTCCCTGCAAACCCCATCCTGACATGGAGAGGCCTGAGGAAGCCTCCACAGAAAAATTTCTGCGCCCTTTAGAACACAGGCAGCAGCTACATGAGTCCTTTCTGCTAAGGGTCACCCTTGCAGACAGTGGGGAGGTGACCCAGCACCTCACTGGTGGAACCCCTGCCCCTTGCAGAGAGGGACAGGGTCAGCACCCGCTGTCACCTACCTCGGGTGGGTGCACGGGAGGAGAGTTTCGGGTCCTGGGTGGGCGGCTCCGACGGGCTGGGCTCGCTCAGGGCTTGGGGTCCCTTGTTCTTGCCAACAGGCATCGGCTGGGGCAGGACTTGCTTGGGCAAACCCTTGAAGAACCAGGCACCGGAGCGTTTCCACACCTGGGGGTGCAGAGAATGGGGTGGCGCCTGTGTCTGGGGGGGATGCTGGGTGCAGACCTGGCAGCCTTCATCCCCTGTGTCACCAGGGTCTGCTTCCAGCAGACAACACTGAGGATGTGAACCCCTCCCGCACCCCACTGCCCATCCTGCTCGTTAATTAACTCTTTGACTTTCGCACACTGTAGGTGGCAGCGAGCCGACCTCTGCCCACGACAGCCTCTTCAACCCCAAGACTTTTTTTTTTTTCCCCTCAAAAACAAGTGACATTTTATCTAGAAAACAAGATCATTCTATAAGAACCAGACTCAAGCAGCTGGGTGAGGTTCAGTGGGGACAAGCTGGAAGTCCCTGGGAGCATCACCCAGCCTGGAGCTGGTCCCATCTCAGAGGTCTGGGGTGGGGACAGGGCCCACGTCCCCGCTCCGACACGAGGAGCAGCCGGGTGCCGCGCTCACCTCCCGCTGCTCGCTGCAGATCTTGCAGAGCCAGATGGCGTGGGGCCGGCTGTTGGTGGTCTCCACCCCGCACTTGGTGCAGACGTTCTGCAGGGAAAAAAAAATAAAAAAGCAAAGCATCAGGTGGCAGCAGGGACTGAAAGGTCCCACTGCACCAGCATCACCCCTCAGGAGTGAGAGATTAATGAGGGGCAGTTAATGAGAGCTCTCCTAGTACAAGCATCAGAGATTGCAGGATGTGCCATGTGCAGAGAGATGCTGGGCAATCATAGAATAGAATCATTTTGGTTGGAAAAGACCCTCAAGGTCACCAAGTCAAATGTTAACCCAACCTTGGCACTACCCCATGTCCCCGAGAACCTCATCTCCGTCTGTCCAACCCCTCCAGGGGTGGTGACTCCACCACTGCCCTGGGCAGCCTGTTCCAATGCCCGACAGCCCTTTGGGGGAGAAATTGTTCCTAAATCCAACCTCAGCCTCCCCTGGCGCAACTTGAGGCCTTTTCCTCTGGTCCTGGCGCTTGTTCCTTGGGAGCAGAGCCTGACCCCCCTGGCTCCAAGCTCCTTCCAGGCAGTTCAGAGATCAGAAGGTCTCCCCTCAGCTCCTGTTCTCCAGCTGAACCCCCCAGCTCCCTCAGCCGCTCCCATCACACTTGTGCTCCAGCCCCTTCCCCAGCTCCGTTCCCTTCTCTCAACTCGCTCCAGCACCTCAATGGCTTTCTCGGCATGGGGAGCCCAAAACTGACCCCAGGATTCAAGGTTTGGCCTCCCCAGTGCCCAGTCCAGGGGACGGTCACTGTCCTGGTCACCACACCAGTGCTGGCACAAGCCAGGACACTGGTGGCCTCTTGGCCACCTGGGCACAAACATTGACACACGCACCCAAATATCGAGGTGCCCGTTCTGGCACTGGGGGGGTTGTGGGCGCGTGGGGCTGCAGCGGGGCGATGTCTCACCTTCTTGCAGTCCTCGCAGACAACGCACGCAGATCCCCGCGGCCCCAGCTGCTCCCCGCAGAGGATGCAGCGGTTCACCCCGTCCCCCAGCACGCTGCGGCGCATGTCCTCCAGCCGGGTCATCAGCCGCCTGCCGGAAAGGGGACAGGGATGTCACAGCCAGGACGTGGGGGTCCCGCTCCCTGGGGCAGCGGCTGCCTTTGGTCCAGCCGCTGGTGTAGTTTCCAGCAATCTCTCCTCTTCCGGTGACCAGGGGAAAAGACACATCCCAGGGGATGTGTCGGAGTATTATATTCCCCTATAGCTTTATATTGCATGACTCTTAACTTTGATCGACACCGCGCCAGCTCCTGCATACACGCACATCTGTAAAATCCACCCTAGTCAGCACCTTTGCACAAAGCGGTTTGGCATCAGTGAAGAGGCTTTTTGCCCCCCTGAAATGGAAACTTTTCCACCCAGTCCCAGTGACTGCCCATGGAAGAGCTGCGAAAGGAGATCTTGGAAGGGCTCTGGTGGGAGGACTGGATAAATTCATTCGTTTTCTCGTTTTCTAAGACAAAACAATTGCATATAATTTACTTTACAGAAATTCTTAGCCCTTTGAGTAAAATGCAAAAAGCCCACTGGAGAACAGGTTGTAAAAACACATCTGTTTACTGCAAAGGAAAAAAAAAAAAAAAGAGTTAAGCAACTTCTGAAAAAAAAGAATAGCAGAGGCAAAAGCTGTTTGCAGAGCAGGAGCAAGCTGCCTACCAAGCACCCCAGAGCGAGTTGTACGCTCAGTTAACCCAGAATCCTGGCCCTAAAAATAGCACCAGAAGGGAAAAAAGGATGCATTATTTATGCCATTCAAGGAGGAAGGAGAAGGAATGAAGAAAGGGAGGAGGAGACCCAAGCCCACCAGAGGGAACCACAGCCCCCTCGCCTGCAGGGCTGCATCCGCTCCCTGACCCAAATCTGACAAAGCCTGCCATAAAAAACACCCGACGTTTAAAAGACATTTTCCCACATGGCTGATGACAGCTTCAGATTTATGCCAGCTTGGCTGCCGGCACCTCGGAATCGCTCACAAACAATATCTGAGCTCCCCACGGCGCAGGGGCCATTGTGGTTGGTTTGTCGGTGCCTGCAGGGCAGCCGGCACCCCATGGACATGCAATGGTGTTGTATGTGGGTGCTTAGTAAAGGAATAGCAGCAAGAAGGGAAAAAAAATAAAGCAACATGGAACGTGCAACCTATTTGTTGGAGACTCGCTGCAGTCAATGGAAGCATGTCGAAGCACTCCATCCAACCCAAAGCAGGGACACGGCTCCGTGACCCAGTGTGCATTATCCGATCAAAGCCACGTTATTGCAACTACTCATTGAGGTGGAAGGCATTGGCTGTCCTAAAACCCACCGGAGAATTTCCTACCCCAACCTAGGCAGGGGCTGATCTCCCTGGGCACCCAGGGCTGGAGATGTGGAGGTGCCTCCGGAGGGTTATTAATGAACCTGGAGCCCATTCCCAGCGAGGAGATGGGAAAGCTGGACTGGGGTGGACTGGGAAAACTGGGCTGTGGAGCCAGACAGAACCAGCAGTTGGGAGAAATCACTATATTCACAGCTCTGGTGTCACCAGATGGGCCAGCCTGCAATTTCCTTCGGTGTCATCGCCTGAAGTTTCGGTGGCGACACAACCACCAGCTCTCTAAATACAGCAATTCTGGTTCTCAGCCTGAGCCGGTTTGTTTCCTGAACAAAACAGTTTTTGTTGAAAAATAACCTCCTCAGGCCACAGCGAGGTGCTTTAATGCCTTTACACTTTGCTCTTAACAGGGAAGCTCTGTGAGCCCAGCTCCCCGCTCTGACTTTATTCCCGGCTGTCTATCCCTGCCCCCAAGCATCTGCTCCGTGCTGTGCAGACAATCCATGGGTGATTTCTTCCTACAGAATAAATCAGATGCTAAAGCATCATCTGCCCGTGGTGCCTTCGCAAGCTCTGCGGCCGACAGACCCTGTTGCAAACACGGAGGTCCCCGGGATTTCAAGAGAACCGCATCATCCCATTAACACTCGGCCAGCAAAGAGCATTATTCCAATTAAAAACCGGAAACTAGTTGTTCCTAAAAGACATTTAAAAAAAAAATTTAAAAATCACACCATGGTTGTTTCCAGCCCACATCCCACCATGTGCAACATGGGGTCCCAACAGCAAATAACCAACGACATCCAGCTTCTGTCGCAGCACATCGCTCCCACCTGGGCAGGGAAAACGTTTCTGCGGCAGAACCTTTATTTTCCTGGCAGTGAAGCACACGTACAAGCCCAGATCTTCCGCAATTCCCCCACCCTGTGCTGCAAGAGCTCTGCTCCAAGAGAAGCAGCTTCCAGTTGGAAATCTGCAAGCCCAAACAAACTTATTATAGAAACTAGAACAAATGGCATAATCAAAGCAAAAGAAAAAAAAAAAAGCCTTTGCATTTCAAGAGATTCATTATTTAGCTGCTGCAAAATCTTTCCCAGTCTTTCATTTACCAGAAGCGGCTCCTTAAGAGGTTTTTTTTTAACCAGTGGAAAAGCTTCGGCAGTCAGTACACACACCTGTGGCACCAGTTTCAAGCAAAGCATATTTGCCTAATTAAAACACCCATTCAAGCCAGAGAAATTGGGCTTTTTTTTTTTCCTCTGATTCAAACTCTGCCTTGAGAAGACTGTATAAAAATTTAAATTTTTAAGTCCTGGCATGAACCTGGCAGAAAGAGGACCTGGGCAAGCGAGTACTGCACTGAGACCCATGGGCTGGGAAGCTCCTGATCAAGGTGATAACCGGGAGCAAAAAGCCCAAATTTCTCTTTAATTTCACCCAACACCACCCCACGCATGGGCTGGTCACTACCCAGTAACCGGAGGGATGCTCTGTGCTTGCCCAGGAACCAGCTCAGTGCCTTCCCAAAAGCTTTGCTCTCCCTCTTCCCCAAGATATCATTTGTTTCTTATTTTTATTGCCCATAAACCAGCCATCCAATTCATCCCTCTCCCTCGCATGTCTCTAGGACCACAGCAACATCTTCCTCATCATTATGGGTGCTTCAAAGTGCCCATCCCTCTGTAAGACTGACTTCAGAGAGCAGGAAATCTGCTTCAAATTGTTAAAATAGGGGAAGAAAAAAACAAAACAAAAGAAGAGAGGAGTAATGCCCCGCAGAGCAGGAGAGCATCCATCATCTACCGGAGAAATCGGGATTAGTCACTGATGAGAGCATGATAGAAGAACCGGCTGATGCGCTATATCTGAAATGCTTAACGTGCACCTGAGATAACAGTAATAAAACAGTCTCCTGATAATAAAATGTCTGCCTGGCCCCAGAAATATGGTTCGGAAGAGAAAGATGAGCAGCCCCAGGGCAGCAAGGGCTGGGAGGAGACCTCCCTGCCTGCTCCTGCCCATGGGGACAGGTGGGGAAGTGCTGGTGTTGGGAGGAAGAGCTGCAAATATCACAGGATCAGAGATGGGTTGGGGCTGGAAGGGACCTCTGGAGATCACCCAGTCCAACCCCTGCTAAAGCAGGGTCACCAGAGCAGATCGCACAGGATTGTGTCCAGAGAAGGAGACTCCACACCTGCTCTGGGCAGCCTGGTCCAGGGCTCTGGCACCTCAAAGGAAAGAAGTTTCTCCCCATATTCAGATGTAACCTCCTGTGCTTCAGTCTGTGCCCGTTGCCCCTCATCCCATCGTTGGGCACCACTGAAAAGAGTCTGGTCCATCCTCTGACACCCACCCTGAGATATTTATCACATTGATAAGAACCCTTTCAGCTTCTCTTCTCCAGCTGAACAGCCCCAGCTCTCTCAGCCTTTCCCCATCAGAAACTCCAGACCCCTCAGCATCTTTGTAGCCCACTGCTGGACTCTCTCCAGTAATTCCTTGTCTTTCTTAAACTTGGGAGCCCAGAACTGGACCCAGTACTGCAGATGAGGCCTCACCAGGGCAGAGCAGAGGAGGAGGATGGAGAGCCAACCTCCACCTGCTGGCCACACTCTTCCTCACGCACCCCAGGTACCACTAGCCTTCTCGGGGATTTCAGGCAGGCGGGGGGTCCCACAGGGACACGGCAAAGGCTGCTCGATGGGCTGAGGGACCACGTTAGATAGGATAGAAACCCGCACCGTTACAGCATTTTCTCTCGTGCAATCCAGAGTGGGACAGAGAGTCACCGGCATTAAGTGCTGATGATCTCGGGAAACAAGATTTAACAGCGGGGCAGGCACCAAAGAGTTTGTTGTGTTTAAATATTCATCGCCACTCTGCAGAAATGAATGGCTAAAGACGTGCCTAATGGGTTTTAAACGGCATTGGGGAGGACATTTAGTGCAGCAAATGATGAACTGCTGCATGGGGTGGGAGAAGGACCTGATCCGTGAGGAAGGATGCAACCCAGGGCACCCCCAGCCCCAGGTGGAAACCAGTGGGGACGAACTCAGTCACCACTTACATGGCAAAAAAACGCAAGTAAAACACAAAGGAGGTCAACAACTGCCTCCAGAATTAAGCACTGACTTGGCTCTGTGGGGAAATCATGTGCCTTAAAGGGTTGAATATTAAATTAAGGCTAATTTTAATGGTATAAAAGAGACAAGAAGCCAAGCTACAGATTAAAGAAAACATAATTAAAATCAGGATGGAAAATTAGAAGCAATTTTCTTGCCTTACAAGGGCACAGGTAACTAAAGGTAAAGCATCTTTTGAGCTTTCATAGGTCAACTTTCGAAGCTCATTCTCCACTGAGAGCCCCTGCTACAGAGGGAAGATGCCTGAGGAGGCCAAGGGATTCAGGCATTTCCACGTGTCCTGTTCCACACTAGTGCATCCCTCCAGGTGCTCGCTGCCTCCTGTGATGTGTCACAGGGGAGCTGTTATTTTGCAGGCTCATCCCAATCTCAGAAATAAGAGAATAGATTTTTGGAGGGGAAAATTTAAAAAAATTAAATAAAATAAAAATTCCAAAAGCCCATGAGTGGTCTTCTGTCCATGAACTAACTTAATCTCTTCTAGAAGCTGGCAGCTCAGGAGACATTTCTGTCTGCCTCCAGCAACCACCCTGCCCTTCCTGGCCCATATTTTTATTTTGGTGTGGTTTGAACACAAGGAAGAAAATATGAGCCTGTGGTCCCCAGAGAGCATCTCTGCTGCCGGCCACCAAGGTTAATGACTTAATCCCCTGTGACCGCAGCCATCTGCTCCAGCACTGTGCATGTGTCATCCCAGCAATCAGCAGCCAAATTAAAAAGCAATCCTGCTCGATAGCTGGTCCACTTGGAGGAGAGGTGAGGGACTGGAACCCAGAGAGAGACAGTCAAACCATTGCACTTTTAGAGGGGCCTAAAAGTCAAATCATCGCACTTTTAGAGGGAAGGGAATAGCTGCACCCAGGCAGGGGCATGGCCAGATCCGAGAGCGATGTGTCACATCAGGCCCAGGAGAAGTGGCTCTGTGCCACAAGGTGCTCTCCAGAAACAGAAATTTTTAACTTTGGGCGGTTAAAGATCTTTTCTTCGATGCCAAGAGCACAACAGATCTCATTAGGCAGCAGAGCAGACTCGGTGGGTTATTGATGGCACCTAATTATAGGTACATAACAGAGCCAATTAGTGCCTGCAGGTGCTCTGGTGTCAGCTGGGAGGAACGGGCTCCTCATGGGTCACAGCTGGAGCATCACCACAGCTGGAGCATCACCAGAGCCCCGCAGGGACCCCCGAGCACAGCCCAGGCCAAGCAGAGGGGGAGAAGTGATGAGAACGGCTCCATCCCTGCCATCCTCCAAGCCCTTTGCCCCTGAACTGCCTCAAAAGGATTATCCTAATCCCCTGGCAGCTGTAAAGCCCTTCATCAAGTCACACCCAACACACTCTCACTGTATAAGATGATTTCAGCTCCTATTATCCTTCTCTGTGCTATGAGACAATGACCCAGCCGAAAAAAGACGACACACACCAAAGTGTCCCTTGTCCTACAATCCTCATCAGCATCCAGAGCACGTATCCCACGGGCTGCCATCCACCCCTGGTGCTAAAAATACTCTTTGGCTAAATTAATTTGAGCTGGATTTGACACAAAGTCCAATTTCACAAACATCTTCTCGACAAGTAGCATCGATTTGTTCCCCCCCGTCCTGGCTGAGGGGCTCGTGGGACGGAGGGACATGGCAGAGGAGACACGAGAGGGCAGGAGAAGGGAGGAGGAGATGGATGGACACTAAATCAGGAGGCAATTCAAGGCTCTAGGGTGACCATTTGCAGCCAGCACTTCGTGATTCCTCAGGTATTATATGTGAAGCTCAATCCCTTCGACTCATCCACTTACGAAGACAACTCCAAGTATTTACTGCATGTTTCCCCTTGGGAAGGCACATCCATTTCATGCAAACTATGGTTTATATTAACCAAAAACCAGGTTTGTAATGGATCTTCCTCCTTTCCCTCTTACAGAAACAGAAAATCCCAGAAAACCGCAGAAAATCCAGCTTTCCAGGGGCACCTCCCTAGAGCAGCCTGTCCGACCGAGGGAGACAGTCACAACTACTGTGTCCTCGCAAGATGTCAGCCTGGCAAACCCGGATTATTTTGTAATATAAGGAGCTATTCTGGATAACATCCGAGCAGCTCCCGCCCGGGTGGTTCTGTACAAGACTGATATAGCCGCTGTCCCGTATTTCTGCAGCTGCACATCCTACAGCTCTTGTTCTGCCAGCCAACAAACACAAAGGAGCTGGCACGGCTCCTGCGACGCCTCCGCGCAGGAGGAAAATCAGCTGCGCCTGCACATCCGCCAGCTCCGCTCTGAGTACGGCACGAAGTCCTCTGCCCAGCTTTTTCATGAATGAGGACAAGAAAACCTCCTCCGCCTCGGCTAACAAAGGTAAAAGGGAGAGTTTCTGCAGGTTTTCAAACAGCTGCAGGGATGCACCGTGCAAAATAAAATCTCTCCCCCGATGCTGAAGTTCATTTAAGCATAATCCGAAGAGCATCACGTTTGAGAGTAACACTTACCGGGCTGCACATGTGCAAAAAGCTGGGGAAAATGCTGTTTGTAAGCACTTTTCGGGAATGAATCACCACCATTCATAGCTGCTTTCACCTGGTTCCTGCCAGAAAGGCGGCAGAGGCAAGCGTTGCATGTTGTACCGATGCCAGCCGGGAGCAGCACTCCCGTGGGGCACCCACCGAGCCCCAGGCAGTGCAAACAGCCTCGGCTCTTCGCAAACCTGCTCCTAACAAAGCATTTCTAAAAACAAGCAAATAAACCCAGCGCTTAGGAGGCAACAGGCTGCAACCACCGAAGAAGACTGCACGCTGCAGCTGGAGCACCCCGCGCTGCATCGCGAACGCACACACAGTATTTTGGTGGTTTTAAGCAGCCAGGGTGATGGATTAAAGCTCCGGCTGCGGTGCTAGGCTTTGCATGTGCCTGTTTGCTAAGCAAAGCTGTCCCCAAGGCATGAGAGGGGCTTTGACATTCTCTGAGGCAGCAAAGAGTGTGGTTCCTGCCTGGGCCTGAGTATTTTCCCTGCAAGAGAAAAAAAAAAAAAAAAAAAAAAGAAAAAAAAAAAAGGCAGTCAATGCTTAAACTCAGCAAGAAGAAAATGCTCCTCTGTAATGAAAAAAAGGCAGGAAGCCTGACAAACGGGATTATGGAGATCCCCTCTGGAAAACCACTCCCAGCTGTACAGCAAGTCAATACCTAATTATGAGCGTTACTTCACCTGGCACCTTTGCCCAGGCAGGATAGAGATGCAGTGAAAGCAAACACGGGCACTTGGTGCCCTCTGCTCCACGCTGGGAATGCCGCTGCACCCACCCCTGACCGTGGGTGCCCACCATGATGTGGCTGGGCAGCACCAGCATCCCCAGATCCCCAGGAGCTGGTCCCAGCCCCGAGGCTGAGCACCGCTCTGACCTATTCAGCTCATTTCTGGGTGGCAGGACTGATTAAACACCAGGACACATGGCCAGAGAGGCTGATGGATCCATCCGTGTTCCTAAAACAAGGCAAAACACCTTTTGGTGAGCCACAGCTTTGTTTGCACTGAGGACTGAGCAAACAGCAGCAGTTTCACTGTCTGGAATGAGATCACGGAATGGTTTGGGTTGAAGGGACCTCCAAAGCTCCAACCCCTGCCATGAGCAGGGACATCTTCACCAGCTCAGGTTCCTCAGAGCCCCATCCAACCTGGCCTGGGGTGTCTCCAGGGATGGTTCATCCACCACCTCTCTAGGCACCCTGTGCCAGGCTCTCACCACCCTCAGAGGCAACAATTTCTTCCTTGTGTCCAGCCTGAATCTCCCCCCTTTAGTTTAAAACCATCACCCCTTGTCCTATCACAACAGGCCCTGCTAAAAAGTCTGTCCCCATCTTTCTTATGGGCCCCTTTTAAGTAAGGAAAGGTCACAATAAGGTCTACCTGGAACCTTCTCTTCTCCAGGCTGAACACCCCAACTCTCTCATCACTGCTACCCCGAGTCTATCCTTCCACTCCTCTCTGAAAGCCAGGGACGGGCAGCTTGCTGCTGTGCAAAGTGANAAAAAAAAAAAAAAAAAAAAAAAAAAAAAAAAAAAAAAAAAAAAAAAAAAAAAAAAAAAAAAAAAATCAATGAGACTATAAATTCTTGGTCCAGAACGTGCAGCTCCCTCCCCTGCTCACAGGTTCCTCCTGGCCAAGGACCAACGCCAGCTCTAAAAGATCCCCCGCAGCTCGGTTCAGAAGCACTGCAGTGCAGCGCAGGAGAGCAGCCAGAGCCTGTGCTCCCCCGGTACCGCCAGGCCCAGGGTCCCCCCCATCCCCATGTCACCAGTGCCACCCCCGCCGTACCCGATGCGCTCCTGCTCCATCTCCTCCATCTTCTCGGCCCGGGCGATGACTCGGTTGATGATCTCCTTCTCCTCGTCCGTCAGCTCCTCGCCCTTGCGCTGCCGGTCGGGTTGGCCGCCCCGCGCTGCCCAGCCTGCGGGGAGCCTGCGGGGACAGGGGGGACGGGGTTTGGCCACAGATCACGGATGTGCATGAACACGTGTGCGCAACAGCCAGGTAGCAGTCCCCAAGCTTTGGGAAGATGGGGTGCGATACCCCCAATCCTCTGAGGAATCCTGCAAACGCCCCCCACCCAGCAAATAAAAGCTTTTATTTCCCTTTTGGGAGGGTTTCATATAGAAACACCTGTTTCATACAGAGAAAACCAATTTCCTTTTAAAAAATACTCTCATTATTTCCATGTGAAGCATCAACCGACGTGGCAGCTTTTGTGCCATGTAACGCTGGGTTTGCTGGGGAGCTGCTGTACTGGGGCGATGGCCACAGGAGAAGGCATTTTTTGGGGTACATTTCATCAAACATGAGAGTTTTTCCCACTCCTAACACCATTTCCAAAGATCATCTTGCACAGTGAACACAGCCTGGGTGTCAGGCAGCTTTAACCTGGTGGCACGGGAACGTGCTGACACAATAACATTTGCCACTCAGCCCTGCAAATTAGCAGGTGGCCAATGGGCAATGCTAACGAAGGATGCAAAAGGCAAAAACGTCCCTCCTCCCCTTCTTCTTCTGCTCATCTAAAGACCTTTCCTGGGTCTTTTCCCCCTGGACTGAGCAGACTCTCATGGTCTTAAGCCTTAAAATTCATTAAAACCCCATGCAAAACTTCCCAAAATTAATTGCTTTTCTCTTGCATCCAGGGCAAGGTTTTTCCTGTTCTCTCAAGACCGTTAGAGTGGCGAGTAAAGAGCAATAGGCCAAAAAGCCCAAACAAGTGAGATACTTACTGCTCCTTCTCGCTGCTGGGAGGCAAAAGAAAGAGAGGGGACAAGGATTAGGGGACAGGACCAGCTCAGCCAGCGCTCTCCCCACCTCGGGGGTGACGGTCCCCAACAGCGCGTCCCCCTCCATGGACCCTGCTGCTCCCCTGCAGCACTGCAGAGCAGCCAGCTCCCAACCCCTGCATCGCCCCAGCACACAAAACCAGTCCCCACCCATGGGTGCTGACACCACCCACCCCACCGGGATGGAGCCCTGCAGCATCACCCAGCACGGCAGACGCGTTGGAGGGCGTCATGACAGACAGAAAAGGCTCCTCATCAGCACAGGGCTGCGTGACACCCATGGGTCCATCCCCACCAACCCTTCTCAGGGGATTTAGGAGGCAAAATGTCCCCATCCAATGGGTGCAAGCCCAGTTCTCAGTGTCCCCAGAAGAGGAACTGGGGTGGTTGCATCCACATCACCTCCCACCCCCGGGGACCCTCGTCCCTTCCTCCCCAGCTCCATCCCTGGTCCCCTCCTCTCACCTGGCCCGGAGAGACATGGTCCTGTCGCTGGGGCACATCCACCGGTCAGAGCTGGCACCCACCACCGCGTCGGTCATCGCCGGCTGCCGAGGGGACGCGGGGACTCGCGGAGCGAGTTCAGGCACACCGATGGCTCCGCCGACGAACGCCAAAAATCACTTTGCTCCTCTGCCTGTGCTCTCAGATGGCAGCGATGCCGACGAAGGGAACCTGGTGCTTTCCGCCAGGCTGCAGGGAAAAAGAAAATAACCAAAACACAAAATCATACCATGCAGGGCTTTATTTTTGGCACGAAGAGGAGTAGGAGCGGGGAGAGGAACGGGAATGTCACTTGAGCCGCTGTCTCGATGTTGTGCATGAGATGCAGGAGCCGACAACCGCCACCCTCCCGGGAGGGCAACGCAGCCGCGCCCAGCACGGATGTGATTAATGAGATACCTGACCTCACATTAATTATGAGGCTTCAGAGCTGGGAGGGAAGAGGATCTTTCTGTTTCAGAGAAAAATCTACAAGCAAGGGAAACTTTCCCCCCAAAACCCAGCACATCTTACTGTCCTCTCCAAAAATCACACACCCTCTGGATCAGAACTCCTCCTTTTTCATTTTTCTTTGCTAAAGTTCTTGCAAAATGAAACCTGGAGGTGCACCAAAGGAGGATGTGGCAGCAGGACCCAAAGGTGATGTTCTGTCTACTTATGTTGACACAAGAATCATCAAAAACAGACCTGTCCAAACCCTTTCCCTTTCAGCAAAACTGATGATTTTTATTAAGAAATAGATTGATGTAAAATTCAGAACCTGAGTGTTTATTTATCCCACTACTCATTTATCCCCCTACTCATTGCACGGGACGGGGACTGGACAGCAAAGCCTGAGCTGATTCCAAGCAGCATCACCCACGGCGCCGGGATGGATCCATCTGTCCCATCATCTCTTTTGGGGAAACACCAGTGCAGGCAGAGCAGTGTCCCCCAGCCAAGGGCAGGATCCTTCACCCCTGCCCAGCCCGGGGATGCTGCAATCACACCCTGAGCCACTGTCACCACCTGGGGATGGTCCCCAAGGGTCTGTGGATGGCATCACCCATGAGATATCACTGGCACAGGGAGAAGCTCAGGTCGAGCCCCCCCATTAGAGTCTGGAAGATGGAAATAAAAGAGGAAAGGCAATCCATCCTCAAAGGGCTCGGCTTTGCTGCAGCACTAACGAGAGCATCAGGCAACACAGAGGATAAGAATCACCACTTTGTTAGGACCCCCTGCCCACGGACGAAGTTTTTGTGAGCTCAACCATTTCCCATCTGTGGGTGTTCCCTTGTACAGAGCAAGCATGGAGTACCCACCAGGACCCCCCACTGCAGCAGCCTGCATCACTGGCAGCATCTGCATTTGAATTGCTTCCTCCTGCCTGCAGCAGAACTAGGGAAAAAAAAAAAAAAAGGAAAAAAAAAGGAAAAAAAATGCCTCTAAAACCCCAAAACCCTCTGCAGAGCCTGGCCTGCGAGCACCTGCGCTGCTCCCAGCCCATGGACCATTCATCCTCCCAAACCTGCTGCTCCAGGAAGATGCTGCCACAGGAAGATGCTGCCCCAGATCCCTCCTCAGGTGGAAGGGTCCATTCAGCCACCCACATCCTGCTGGGTCCCCGCACCAAGGCCATTAATGTCCCAGAGCTGCCAGCGGGTCCCGGCAAGACCAGAGCTCAGCCCAAACCTGGCAAATGCACCTTTGCAGGGCACAAAGCAACTCCAGCCCCCAGCAAAACTCCAGCTGGGGAGGTTGTCCCAAGGAGAAGATGGAAAACAGGAGTTGCAAAACTGGCTCACTAAAATCACAGACTCCGAGCTATGAAAAACATGCAACATTCCCAGAAAAGGGAAAAATTACAAATCACATCCTCCACTTTCTGCTCTGCAACATTGCAGGCGTTTCTCCATCACTCCCTGAAGAGTCAGCAGAGATTTGAGGCTCACCTTTGCTTCACTGATAACTTGCAAAAATACAAATATATATATACATATATATATATACACACCAAAAAAAAAAAAAAAAGTGAAGCACGTGGTGTAATTAATGCTCCGCTGGTTTCATACAGTGACTATTCCTGTGACAAAGCAGAAGGCTCTAATTGACAAGGTCAGTTAAATAAGCAAATTGTTCATTTACATCCTCACAATCTGCACTGCAGCAGCAAACTCCTGCCAGGGATTTGGGGCCCCACCAGGAGCAGGAGGTCTTGCGAGGTTCCCTGCGGATTTAAGGGGGTGCCCTGGGAGGGCAGCACCCTCCTGCCAGCACCCATCTTTGGGGAGATGTGGGTCAATAAAGGACTTGCCCAAGGTCACGCAGGGCAGGAGCAGCCACCCCAAATGTGCAAAGAATAGGGGAAAATCCCTGATTTTTCCTAGCGAAGAGGGCAGAGTGATCACCGGCACTTCAGCTGGTGGGAAGGAAAACTCCTTCCCCCAACTAGAACTTTCTGCTAATAATAGCGAGGCTGCGGGCGTTTCGCTTTGTTGTGGATGGAGAAGAGCCCGGGGACGGCTCCTGGAGGAATACACCAGCCTTTCCCTGCGCCCATAAATAATAGATTCTGAACATCTACTTTGCATTACTTCCAGCAACTACTCTTGCTTGTCCTAATGCTTGGTTCTGCATTTTTAGCGCACAGTAAAGAACAAAATAACAGCTTACAGTGGCTTTTTGCCCCCGCCCAATCCTTGCTTACAAGCAAAAGGACGTGGCAATCCAAGTCATGATCGATGAGGTGCAGCAGCCTTTAAGTTAATGAAATGGAAATATTCCACCCCGGGAGGATGCCAAGACTTCCCAGGGTTTGCCATCCCCAAAGGGTCCCAGGACCTGCTACCCCAGGTCCCTCTGGTCCCCGCACAACACCGGATGCTTGAGGTTCCCTGATAGCAAGCGGAGGTCAGGAGGATGGAGGCAGCAGCTCCCACTGGTGTGAACACGGCGTGTCCCGGGCAGAGCCAGGAATAGAAGCGAAGTCTTAATTTCTGGCCTTAAGGAAGAGCCACATGACTCTAATCACACTGCTCCATTACTTCGGTATGACGGAGCCCCTGAATTTGATCATGCCTTAATAAAAAGGGGTCGAACATCTTCCACGAATCACTCTGCCTCTCCCCGAGCCGCTGGCGCTGCCATCCTGCCCGCAGACACCGCTCGCTCTGAGCCAAGAGGTGCTGATTCACCGGCCCATCGCCAGCGCCCGAAATTTGGCAGATGCGGCATCAGCAGCCAGTGGGTGCCCCTTGCCCCCCGGCGGGACCCCCACCCTGCCCCACGGACACTGGGAGCGACACGGGGTGGTGGGTACCCCGGGCAGGACCCAAAGCCACCAGGGCCACCCACATCGCCACCACCAACCCGGCATCTGCAAAGCGAGACCATCACAGGGCTGCCCAAACACACGGCTTTAGCCATCTGGAAATAACGTACCGGGGTAGAAAACAGAAAATTCAGCGTTTTAAAAGACTCCCCGTGCAATAATCATTTTTTTTACTGTGAGCTCAACATTTCACACTTGGTGGTGCCTGCAGGGATCGTCTCCACCAAAGACACTGACACAGGCAACCTATTTCTCCAGCCTTCTCAGCTCTGCAATGCAGCTTTCTTAAATATTGAATAAGTCTGCTGCTCTACACCACCTGCCAGTGCCAATGATGAGGTAATTTTTGCATTGACAAAGCCTAATGTGATTAATCTGGTTCAAAAGAGCAGGTTTTAGAGCCCGTCCATTCACTCGGTGAAATGCACTTGTAGACAGAGCATCGGCAGCAGCTTATTATTCACAGCCAGCAGCCAGACCCCAAACAAATAACCCAAACTGCTGCTCGGATGCCAAGTGAGAGATTATTTCTGCGTGTCATCGCCAAACAGGAGGTTTTGAACTCCAACAGATCCAACACCACCCTCTGCCAGGCTGACGGGGTTTTCGCACCCTCTCAGGAGCTGATTTATCCTCCCCAGGTGGATGGCAGAGCTGGGAATAGGGAGGGAAAAATAGGGTACAAGTGTGTGAGTGCCTGATGGGGCTCCCCATGGCCAGGGAGAAGGGATGAGGATTTCGGGGTGACAAGGACCCAGTAGGACACTCTCAGCCAAGCGAATGCAGAAGCCGAGATGCGCCGGCACCCCCAGGATGGGAACCTCCCCGTGTGTCCCCAAACACCATTTTTAGCTGGAATTCTCTTGCAGCTCACAGTGACATTTGCTACCACCTCATGATTCCACCAGGACATCCCACATCCCAGCACTGGTGGCTGGCACCCCGAGAGCTGTGCAAACCACAGGGGACCCAGGTCCCGACTGGAGACCTGACATAGACACCGCACATCCCGCAACACACCAGCTCCTCTTTTCCCAGGAAAATAAAAGAGCCTGCCCAGTGCAGGAGCCACACACATCGCACGGGATCCCCTATAGTGTATGTGCATGGCTATAGGGGCCACGGAGAGCTGAGTCAACAGCGGGGTGCTTGCTCCCCTCCAGGGTCAGGCAGGATTTGGTACTAATGGCTTAACCTGCAGAGACAGGGGAGAAATGGTGTGAATAGCCCCAAAACAGCTGCTGAAGCTGCAAAATAACCAGCAGAGCAGAGGGAGGGGCAGGACCCATAGGGTCCCGCACACCGAAAATCCCTCGAGTCCCAACATCCCTGGGCAGCTGGTGCCCACGCTTGGTTTCATCTCAGGTGCAAACCGATTTAGAAAGTTCAGGCAAATTTGGGAAAGCTGCTTTATGGGTGGCACTTGAAGAAACAGCCCATGTTTGAGACTCCAGTTCAGAAAAAGAAAGAAGAGAGGCAGACCCTGGGTGGCAGAAACACATGGAAGGGGCAAACTGAAGCTGCATGGCCTGGAGCTGCCTGTGGACACACGGACGGGTCTGGCATCGGGGCAAGGGACAGCAGGAGTCACTCTGTGACTCCAGGTGAAGCACCAGGTGGCACCAATGGGGACCTGTGTGCCACAATCGCCCAGGAACGCTGCTCCGGTGTGAGATGGCACAAGTGGGATCAGACCCCGAGGGCCAGGGATCCCGGAAATTTAACTTTTAGGAAAGAACCAAAACCAGCGAGTCCCAAACCCAGGTCATTTCATCCTTCGGCCCCATGCCAGCCCCTTGCAGGGAACCGAGGCCCTGCAGCTTTCCTGGCCAGCTTGGCATTACTTGGTTAATTAAGGCTGAATGTGGTCCCACGGGTAACTGATGATGACAGCCACAGCCCATAGGTGACAGCAATCCACGGATTAGAGGAGCAGAAGAAATGCAAAGCAGTTAAAGTCCTGGCCATCCTCCAGTGCCCCGATCCCACGGAAGCTCCTGCCCGCAGCACCCTCGAATGCTGACGCCTTCGGTTTGGCCAGTGCCACTGCTGCCTTTGCATTCACTTCAGGTGCTCAGAGATGCCTTTTTTCCCTTCCCCCTTAATTCCCAGCTCCCTGTCATACTCCAGACAAAGATCCATCCCAAGGCAGCTAAACAGCAGCGCACAGTCAATTTTACTTAAGCAGCACGTTGACATTTCCTCCAGCAGCTCCTTCACAAACCACTGTTATGACGCTGTCAAAAGGCCTTACTTCTATTGATTAATTGCAGGAAAGACAACAGTGCACACACACACAAAAACAAACAAACAAACAAAAAAACCCAAACACCAACTTTTGGGTTTATAGGACTTACCCATGGCTGCCAGAGCTGGGGGTCTCCAGCCAGGCGATGCCCAAGCACATCCCAAGTCTACCCAGTACTATTAAACACAGCGGTGGCATTGCCACCACTCGTCTTGCCGCGGCAGAGCTGCTCTGAAGGCTGCTTAGCAACAGATCGCTGCACCGCTCTAGCACATCGCCCTCCATTCGGGCACCGCTGAGGACAGGGCATGTGGCCAGAGCCACCAGGATGAACCGGCTCCATCAGAGACGATGGCAGGAGGATGGCACAGGGACCCCCACGTGACAACGGTGGCTGAAGGAAGCTTAGCAATGTGAAGGACCTGTGACCCCGGTGATGCAAAGCATGCTCGGAGGCAGCAGGTCCTGCTTGCTGTTGGCTCCCCAAAGGCAGCGACAGTCCCAGCAGTGGCTGAGGACCACGGCATCGTGCTGTGCCGCAGCAATGATAGCCGGGGGTAGGCATGTGCCTGGTTCCCAGACCACAACCCCAGGCAGAGGATGCTCAGGGCTGCAAACCTGCCCTCCTCGGGGGCAGCAGGGCTGCCCAGCCAGGGCCAGGCTGGGACAGAGAACCCACACAGAGCCAGGTACCCCATGACACGCTTATGAGGAGAGTGGACCCCCCAGCACCTGAGAGCCCCAGGGAGCCCAGCCACTGGCACAGAGGAGCACACAGCCACCCAGCTCAGTGTCTGCTCACAGCTTCCCCAGGCACTAAATCCAGCTCCTTTCTCTCCCCACAGACCCTCCTTAAACATCTGGTTTCACGCAGCCAGATGTGCCCCCCCATCATCAAGTTATTGGGCCCAAACAGGCAAGTTGGTGCCCACCTCCCAGAGTTGGAGGAGAGCAATGCCGCTCAGACCCACACAGGTACCAGCAGCGACAGAGCTAGAGCATCTTCCAGTACATGAACCTTATAAACCACCACGGTCGTTATAAACAATCACAGTTGTTATTAACCACCATGGTCGTTAGCCCCAGCCACTCCCCAGTTTCCAGCTTAATGAGGATGGGGAACTAACCAGGCTGCCCTTGGAGGCACTGCTTCTCCACCCAGACCTTGAGTGCTCAGCTGGGACCACCTGGAGCAATTCATTACCTATTAGCACTAATTGGCAATGACTGCAGTGACACCATCACCTGTCCACCAGGTCGGTGCCACCACACCTCTGGTGAGCAGGCAGAGGGTCTCCCCTGCCAGCACAGCCCCAGGGACCTGCGGCAGGCATGGAGGATCATCATTTCCAGGTCCCAGAGAAAAGTCCCTCAAAACTTATGCACAAAAAGCTATTCTGGAGCTGTGAGTCCTCTCACCCTTCCTCAGCAGTTTTCCCTTTCCCTAACCAGAGAATATTGACCACCAGCACACATGTACCCATGCAGCCACAGCAGGGCCCCACAATGGGCTCCCAGCTTTCCCTCTTGCTGCAAAGGGCGCTTCCACAAATAAAATGTGCTTTTCCCGCATCCAACACGCTTCTCGGCTCTCCTTGGGAGCTGGAGCAGTGCAGAAGCGAGACTGTGAATGAGCAGAAAACAGAAGAGCAGGCTGGAGCCAGGGCCAAGCAGGGGATGGTATTTGCAGCCAGAGAGGTTGGTTGGGGTGATGCGAGGGGGCTTTGCTGGAAGCCCACCCTGCAGACAAGAGGTGGCAAACAGCTCCTACCGCATCGCCCGGGCATGGCACAGCTCTGCCAGGTGCGGCCGCTGCTCACCCAGCTGCAGATGAACATCGTCCACCCAACGCTGCTCTCCCGGGGGATGCCCAGCAAAGTGCCCCCCAGTTGCTCCAGCAAACTCCAAATTCCTCATGTGGGGCTCAGCCCCACGGCTCCATGCACCCCAGGCTGATCCTCACACCAGGGCTGAACGCAGATCTTCCGAGTCAGCCCCTACAGCAAAAGCGAGCAGCTCGCTAAATCCCTACCAGATGAATGATGCATCATCAAATAAAACCCAGTATCACAACATTAACAATATTTATTTTCAGGCTAAGTTGCAGCCTGGGCTTTTGATACCAGTAATTAAAGCAAATGGTTCATCTGTTATCATCTCTGCATCCCTAGAGCCAACTGTCCATGTTTTGAAGCCCTGTATTATCTTTTTTTTATTGCAGCCTGCTGAGAAGCAGGGGGATCAGGCTGATCCACACACTTTTCAGCTCCCAGGAGCGGTACAGCACAGACCAAGCCCAAAGCAAAACCACATCTGGGGCAGCCACCTTGCTCAAAGCTTTTTTAGCAGTGAAATGAAGAAGTGTGAATTGCTCAAAGACGGATTGCTGCTCCAGTTTGTACCTGAAACCAGCAAGAAAGACAACCAGGTCCCTTCTCTGAAACAACCCATCCCTGGGAACAGCGGCATCGAGCAGCCTCAGCCGCTCTTCCGAGGTGGCTGGGTTTGCCTCCAGGTTTCAGACCATGATTCCAAATGGCTTTTAATGCCCTTTGCAACACTTTTGTCTGTCCTGAGAAAGGAGGAGAGAAGGAACCTGCTAAAGCCCTTCAGCCAGGCAGCAAAGCCTTTTCAGACCCTAACGGGGAGCAGAAACCCCAGAACTCCTTGGCAGCACATTCTCCACTCAGAGGCCAGGACAGTCTCTGCATCCCACTGCTGCCAGACCCCCAGGAAGGGGCTCAGCACCCGCTCCCATCTCACAAATCCCTGATCACACTCCAGGAGAGATACAAGAGACAATTTCAGGGGCTTCAAACACCCAACATGCTCCAAAGTTGCCCGCAGCAGACAAAGTCCAAAAGCATCAACTGGAGCGACCCCCCACTCACAGCAACGGAACCGGGCGCCAAAGGGGCGATGCCGCCCGTCGTTGGTGGGTCACCCATCGGCCCACAGCCCCGGGACACAGCACCTTCCCCCGGCTCCCAGCAAGCAGGGAGGGGGGGAACTGCCTTTGGCCGAACACTCCCCGTACCGGCACCCGGACCCCTGCCCCTCCGGAGCGGGGACCCCCAGGGTGCTCCCCTCCCTCCTCCCTTCCAGCGCCGCGGGGCTCCCGACCCCCCCTTACCTGNCCCCAGGAGCCGCCACCGCCCCGGGGCGCAGCCCCTTGGCAAAGCGGGGATGTTAGAGGCAGCGACACCTCCTCCCTGCCATTCCCCCCTCTATCCCACCCCCTCCCCGTTCGATCCCTCCCCCTCTCCCATTCTTCCTCCTCCCCAGCCCTCTCCCATCCTCATCTCCCATCCCATCCTATCCCTCGCCATCCTTNGGGGGCAGCCACCTTGCTCAAAGCTTTTTTAGCAGTGAAATGAAGAAGTGTGAATTGCTCAAAGACGGATTGCTGCTCCAGTTTGTACCTGAAACCAGCAAGAAAGACAACCAGGTCCCTTCTCTGAAACAATCCATCCCTGGGAACAGCGGCATCGAGCAGCCTCAGCCGCTCTTCCAAGGTGGCTGGGTTTGCCTCCAGGTTTCAGACCATGATTCCAAATGGCTTTTAATGCCCTTTGCAACACTTTTGTCTGTCCTGAGAAAGGAGGAGAGAAGGAACCTGCTAAAGCCCTTCAGCCAGGCAGCAATGCCTTTTCAGACCCTAATGGGGAGCAGAAACCCCAGAACTCCTTGGCAGCACATTCTCCACTCAGAGGCCAGGACAGTCTCTGCATCCCACTGCTGCCAGACCCCCAGGAAGGGGCTCAGCACCCGCTCCCATCTCACAAATCCCTGATCACACTCCAGGAGAGATACAAGAGACAATTTCAGGGGCTTCAAACACCCAACATGCTCCAAAGTTGCCCGCAGCAGACAAAGTCCAAAAGCATCAACTGGAGCGACCCCCCACTCACAGCAACGGAACCGGGCGCCAAAGGGGCGATGCCGCCCGTCGTTGGTGGGTCACCCATCGGCCCACAGCCCCGGGACACAGCACCTTCCCCCGGCTCCCAGCAAGCAGGGAGGGGGGGAACTGCCTTTGGCCGAACACTCCCCGTACCGGCACCCGGACCCCTGCCCCTCCGGAGCGGGGACCCCCAGGGTGCTCCCCTCCCTCCTCCCTTCCAGCGCCGCGGGGCTCCCGACCCCCCCTTACCTGGGCCGGGATCCCGGCGGGCCGGGGGCCGCCGCCCTCTGCCCCCCGCGCTGGGCTGGGCTCAGCTGGGCCGGACTCGGCTGGGCTCTGCGCGGCTCCGGCGGCAGCACTGCGGAGCGGGGCGGGGGCGGCGCGGGGAGGGGACACGGCCGGGGAGGGGACACGGCCGGGCCCGGCCCCACTGCCCGCCCCCAGGAGCCGCCACCGCCCCGGGGCGCAGCCCCTTGGCAAAGCGGGGATGTTAGAGGCAGCGACACCTCCTCCCTGCCATTCCCCCCTCTATCCCACCCCCTCCCCGTTCGATCCCTCCCCCTCTCCCATTCTTCCTCCTCCCCAGCCCTCTCCCATCCTCATCTCCCATCCCATCCTATCCCTCGCCATCCTTGGAGGACACAGCAGTTTTTTGCACCCCCTGCACACACACATCACCCGGGAGAGCGGAGGCTTTGGGTGTCTCCTCCAACCCTACCCACAGCCCCCCCAGTTGTCTGCGCCAGCATCTCCCCACCTACGAGTGGGGACCCGAAGTGGGGCAGGCGCTTCCCTCATCGCCTGCAGCACCAGCCGAAAGCTGTGGGAGCTGCCTGCCCCCCCAGCTCTCCATTACTGGGGTTTCAGCCCCACGCATTCAGGTTTAAGCAGCTTAGGGGATTCCACAACCTCGTAGCCCTTGTCCCGACTAACCCTAAAGACCAGCCTAAACCCCACGCACAAGTGGGGAACACGCTGCCTCTGGCCGAGCTCTACCTCAGCACTGCTGGGACCTTCAGAGGGACCCCATTCCTGCACTGAAGCACCTGTGGCTTCATAAACTGAAAGGGGCAGCAGCCTGAACTGACCCCAAAACCCATCTCAGAGCTCCTGGCCAGAGATCTCCAACCTCTGTGCCCCTGCAGCAGGGACCACACGGAGGATGGGGGACACAGCTTACAGATGGGAGCGAGCTAGAGCCAGGTTGGGATGGAGCCCAGCTTCCCAACGTGCTTTCCTGCCACCTTCATCAGCTCCAGCAGCCCCATTTTACCCACTCTCAAACCATAACACCCTTGAGCTTTCATGACGTCCCAGCAGATCTCCTGCCCATCGTTCCTGCATCACCTCTCACCAGGTGAAGTGAGGTGGATGGATCATCTGCTGGCACAAGGCGACAGAAATCAGAGCTGGCCTGACACCTTGGTACGAGTGACCGAGAAGGGAAAGTTTATTAAAAAGTTCGATAAAAGGATGCTGCAAGAAAAAGCTGAGTGGCTGAGACATGGCAAGCAAGAATGTGACACCTGAGTTGGGGGGGAAGGAAAGTTTCTCATTCCTATACCTGGATTTCATCCTTTCTATGTAAAAGACTCATAACTGGTTGCAAGGAAGCCTTTCATGAAAACCTTACCCTTTTTTGTACCTAAAAAGAAATCCTTGAGGAGACAGAAATCCTTGAAAGATGGAGCATGTTCCTGCCTTCAGCAAGGAAAGTATTCTACCAGCCAAGGTTGAGTGTTGATTGGCATTCATCTAGACACTTGATGGACATCTTCTTCTCTACCAGCCTCAACTATGTATTTTTATTTACTGACAGAATGTCTTGCTTATGCAAAGTAGTTGGAGATCTGAGCACAAGACTTTCAAGCTGATGTGTCTCGACACCTTCCTTGGAGATTCACAAAAGGAAGCAGCATGTGCAGAAATTTGAAAATCAGATCTAAAACCCGCTTTTCAGAAAGGAAAAAAGCAACACCTGCAATCCTCTGTTCTGAATACCTGACACTTTCACTCCCCCCCTTTTAGCCCACCTTCTAAAAATAAAAGAGCCGGTTTGATTTTTGTCAAGTTATAAATACATTTTGGCAGTCTGGCATCTCCTGCAGCAGATCAAAGCACGGCAGTTTTATTTATTTATTTCCTCTCCGGTTTATTTTTATGGCCGTAAGCCCTCTAATTCTCCAGGATTTGTTATATTTCCCCTTGTGATCCCACTCAGTGCGCAGCAAAACGCTCCATTTGAGCCCGGAGGATCCTGCCCAGAGGCTGGGATGGAGCTCGGCTGCGGTGCTTGGCTGTTGTTCACCGGCAGCCCCTGCCCACACGCTCAAGTTCAAGTGCAGAGGTGATGAGGGCAGTGCAGCCTTTCCCTGCTCGTGGTGGCAGCTCAGGCTGAACGCACCCGGGCACCGCTGCATGGAGCGAGTCTCCGTCCTGCGGTACCTGTGGTCTTGGGTCTATTACCATTGGCAACCCCACTGACTTTAATGGCAATAATTGAGAAATAAAACCAAGTTCATGGCCACAAATGGCCCTAGGCATCAAATCAGCACCAGAACCAGACCCAGAGGTGGCAGGGCCAGGCTCTGTGTCACCTCCAGCTGTCTCCTGTCCTGGTGATAGAGCCAGGGATGGAGCTGGGATGGAGCTGGGGATGGAGCCAGGATGGAGCAGGGGATGGATCTCTGGAAGGAAACCTCTCCCCTTATTTTACAGCCCAATTAGTTGCACCTGATTGAAGTGCTGGACAGGAGATTGGGAGCAGGGAGTCAGCACCAGGCTGGGGTTATCCCTCCAGTGTCTGCAGAGTCGGGCAGTCCCGTGGAAAAAGGAACATCAGCTTTATAAAACAGTTTTTATTCAGTGTTTTTAATTAGAATTCAAAGTGTTCCAGTGGAAATCTATAAATTCGCAGAGCTGTAGCACATGAAAGCTCAGGGCTGAATAACAGGCACCGTCGCTGACTCCAGTACTGGGAAAAATAAACCAGGAGCACATCAAGCCCTTCCCTTGCAGACGCAGTTCCAAGCACAGCTACATGAGTTAAATTAAAATGATTGATGGCAGCTCGGGCACCCTAGAGAGCATTTTCCGCTTCTGTAAATCACTAAAAACCAAGCTGCTGTCCCCCACGCCTGCCTGGCCACAGATCCCGACGGACGCTACCAGAGCTCCTCGGGACGTGAGAACAAGAAACACAGACCAGCCGCATCGTAACTCACCACCAGCTGCCTTAGCACAGGCTCTGCGCTCAGCCCAGTGCTTTAGTGCTGACTTAAATATTGGACATGCAAGAGAGATGGGAAAGGACCCGTCTCCCAACAGCCCAAATCCATACCCAGCTGCCCAGCACAGCTCCTCTCCATTGAATTGTGCTGTGGAGAAAGAGGTGGAGGAGACAAGAGGGAGAGGAGGGTGGAGAAAGAGGTGATGGGCACCAGTCAGAGCTCTCCAAGCAGCTGAATCCGGAGAGGTTGTGCCTGGCACCCCAGGGACCAGAGAGTTTGCAGCTACTTTTTCAAGAGGACAAAACGCCAAAGCCAAGATTTAAGCCAGAGCAGGAGAAAATAATCCCTGGGGCTCTCCCCCGGGACCTGCATGGGATGCAGCTGCTATTTCATTAATACCTTGTCACCCTCCAGTCTGAGGTCCTACCGGCTCAGAAAACAACCAGCAAGGCACAAGCCAGAGGAGACACCCTCGAGTAATTCCCTCAAAGCGTTGGAATAGAAAAAGAAGAAAAAAAGGAAATGAAAAAGGAAAAGGAAAAAGAAAAGGAAAAGGAATAGGAAAAGCGAAAGGAAAAAGAAAAAGAAAAGGAAAAGGAATAGGAAAAGCGAAAGGAAAAAGAAAAAGAAAAGGAAAAGGAATAGGAAAAGCGAAAGGAAAAAGAAAAAGAAAAGGAAAAGGAATAGGAAAAGCGAAAGGAAAAAGAAAAAGAAAAGGAAAAGGAATAGGAAAAGCGA
Source organism: Pampusana beccarii (assembly GCA_013399365.1). Taxonomy (NCBI): domain Eukaryota; kingdom Metazoa; phylum Chordata; class Aves; order Columbiformes; family Columbidae; genus Pampusana; species Pampusana beccarii. Next base: position 634,783 of record VWYH01002951.1, on the reverse strand, counting down.
AAGGAAAAAGAAAAAGAAAAGGAAAAGGAAAACAGAAGAAGTTTTCCCCCTTGTCACTTGATTCAGGTGCTGGGGTGTCACGGGGACACCCAGCTGCTCCAAGAACTGGTGATGGGATTTGCTCTTCTGCAGAAACTTTGGCTGGAGAAACAGAGGAGGAAAAGCATCTTGAGAGGATGCTGGGGTGTTTTTATCCCCCCTGTGCCTCTCCACAGTGTGCCAGCCCTCACCAGCCCGGTCCTGGCACCGTCCCTGCCAGAGATTCAGTCTGCAGCAAGGGGACTCTGGCATCCCACCTGCTCTCACCCATCCTAAGCGCTGGCATACCCAGGGGAAAATCCCCCTCCCCAGCCCACTGACCACCTCACCTCAAGGCCACCAAGCCCTGAGGACACCCTCGGGGACCTCAAATCCCTCATCAGCACCCTTGGGCAGGATCCATCTCCCCAGCCCCATGTGGGGCTCAGCCGCAGCCCCTGCAGCAACACGCAGCCCCCAGCTCAGCAGGCTCAGCTCAATCATGTAGGCAGCTCATTACACTCTTTTAATAAGATATGTGCTAGTTTTACATTCATTTTTCATTTCTGATAACATTCTGTCCTATATAACTGCACTATTATCCTTGGCGAGGTGAGGGGAAGAATATATTTCCTAAAAGACTGCCTGCATTAATTTTTCAGTAAGTGCCATAAAAGATTTAATCTCCAGCTCTTCTTTTGTTAATGGGATTAGTATAACTTATTTACTGATTTAATTAATTGGCATGTCTTCCACTCAGCTGAACACAGCGTTTCAGCAACTTACTGGTTTTGGCTGAGAATAAACCGGACTTGATTTCATTTTCGAGACTGCAAAGAGCACATGCCTGTAAGCCTTAAATTATTTAAATTATTTCCGATAGGGTGCATTAAAAGGAGGGGAGGAAGGAGCTTTATCTCCCTTTCAAGCCATGAACACGGAGCATTGGCTGTACTACAGCATTGCCAATATATTAATATATTTGATAACAACAGTTGTCGCTGCTGGTGACACCCTCCAGCGCCGGGACGAACCCACAGCAATAAGAGGGACCTGTCTGCATCCACCCTGGTGCATCCCTGCCACAGCCTCACCAAATGAGGGGGTTTATTCATTTATCCATCTCCCATCCCCTCTGCAGCCCGGGGGACAGTGCTTGGGGACACGGGGTGCCCACAGAGGGGTCCCGAGCTGCAGCCCCAGGGCTGGGGGACCGGCACCCACCGACACCTCTTCCATGGCTTTATGTAGGTCACCCTGTGCTCGGCAGCGGCGGGGGAGGTTGGACTTCACACTCTTGCTCTCTCCGAGCTGCTTTTCTAGGTCACCAACCCACAGCGGTGTATTAAAATAGAGTCTCTCCGCTTCCCGTTTCCCACAGCCGTAGGACGAGGCACCCGGGCTGGCACAGCCACCAGCCGAAGGGGACGGGGTGCAAGAGGGCGGCTGCGAACCGGGGGGCTGTGCAAAGCTCCAGGAACCCCCAAAATCAGCAGCGCCAAGGGCATCAGAGTGGGTGCAGCAAGATGCGCCCATCCATGGGGACACCATCAAGGGTCGGGGAGCCTGAACAGGGACCAACAGGGACCTGATGCCCATTCCCATGGCGCTGGGTGTCACCTCTGTGTGACTAACGACAGCCGCCCCGTGACAGGCTTTATATAAAGACATAATGGACACCAGCCCCCGGCTCAGCCTGGGCGGCGCAGCCTCCCACAGCGGTTTCTGTTCCATCTGCAATCATTAACGCACCTCCCCAGCCAGGCACAGGAACGTGGAGACGCTCTCCTGTGGAGAGGTGGGCTGCTCCGCTTTGAAGCAGAAAAAGCATCGCCACGCTCTTATCTCGCTCCCCAGCAGCTTCCAGATGGAAATTTTACACTGGGAAAGAAAAGCCCAGCCCACAGGTTTCCGCTTGCTCCCCAGCCCGACTCAGAGAATATTCGTGCCCTTCTGCCAAGGAACGCAGCAGCGTTCAGCTGGCAGCTCCCCCATCCCTCCCCAGCCTGGGAATCACACACAGACCTGGACTGGAAAAGCAGAAAGGTGACAGGGACAGCAGACCCGGGTCACCATGGCGCTTCTCACCAAGACACCGTGTTTGTCCCCAAATCACACCGACAGCATAAATAATGACTTGGTCTTTTCAGGTGGTGGTGACCACGATCACTGGTTGTTTCCCCTTCAAGGACTCCCTGGCACGGCACCCTCTTGGGATCAGTTGTTATTATTTCTCTTCCCTTTGATTTTTAGAACGTTCCTTTTCCCACATCCTGGATATGCCGCTCAGCTCCTGGTTTCAAGATGTCAAGTCAGGTAGGTAGAAGGTTCACTCTTTCAAGAAAGGAAAACAATAATATTTTAAACCCCCACACTAATATTTCAACCACCCGGGGAGCCCTGCGGAGGCATTTCTATAGTGCTCCAGGATGGAGCATCATCCCCTCCTCTGCCAGACTCTCCGAGCCCAGGGAATTAGGTCTCTTCCCAGTGCTGGCGCTGGGGACACAGCTGTAGGACACCACGTTTTGTGAGGACCTGTATCCATCCTATACATGCTCTCTCTCCCATATGAATCCACAGCAAAAGCCTTGACAAGTCTAAACAATCCCAAAATCTCTATTCTTTCCACGGTGACTAAGCAGTTAAAACATCCCGCATTATACTCACAGGGGGATGGAGCACGAGGGGACCTTTTTCAGCGAGCGCAGTTTGTTTAACAAGCTCAGAAATCGATCCTGTCGTCAAGCCCCATCCAAACGCCAGCAGGAGATGCAGCCGCAGAGGGATTTTTGCTGTCAAGTCTTCTCAGCATGGAACGATTCACCGGGGCAGATCCCAGGGACAAATCCCAGCTTGGGTGAGGGTCCAGGGGCTGTGATTTGGGTCCTGGGGAGCAGCAGCTCAGCGTCCCCTTGTGCCCAGGGGACACCCTCAGCCCAAAGCCACCATCTCACACCAAGGGCTGCTTTCCAGCTTGTTTGGTTTCCCAGCAAAGCCTGCAGGGTATCGATCGCTGCTCAGGCCTCTGCCTTGAGGGTAACGATTTGCTTTGAAAAATTAAAGCAGCAGCAGCTGAGTTTCTCACGCGACAGGGAGAAGGGGCTGCAAGCTCCGTTGCAAGGTTGCTCAGCCGGTCGCACAAGGCTTTAACTCGGGAGCTCAAAACTCGCTGGTTGGGGCTCCCAGGACGTATGGATTGTGTATTTACAGCTGCCCTTGCTACCAGCATGTCTGGCTTTGGGAAGAACCGCGGCAGACGTCCCTCATCTCGTGCACCAAACTGTGCTAAGAGGAACCTGCTGAGATGCTCCATTCACCTGGGGAGGACAAGCAGCTCCTCAGAGCGAGAGGGAGCTGCTGCAAATCCAGCTCCTGGGAAGGGTTAAACCTGGAGTATTCTTGCACGAATATTCTTGCCAACACCTGCATCTTATCCACGGGGAAGGGAGAGGAGAGTTTTTGAGATATGCCAGAACTAGTTGCTTTGATCTTCAGGGCTATGGAGCCTTATTGCTGCTGCTTAAAGGAAAAACAGCCTCCGAGGGCTTTGATATTCTTGAATACACAAACACTCGGAGAAAACAGCAGGTTGAGAAGCATTCTTTAGTAGTTAACATGTATTCATGCTTGATTCTGTTAACCTGGGAAAACAGGGCCCTGGTGAAAAGCCCCACGTTCAAGCTGAGCGCCCTCACAGGAGGGTACTTGTGTGATTCCTCTTCCAGGAGAAATGTGCAGAAGGTCAGAGAAAGTCACCCAGATCAGACCAATAAATACAAGTTACCCATTGCTGGGCAAACTGCTGTCATTTCCTTGAGATCTATAGCTATGAGGTTTCCTCCTGAAGATAAAATGCTGTTACCAGACTCGTGACCCAAGAAAGGGGCACAGTGTGGAAGCCACATCCTAAAATGTATTGCTGGACAGATAGACGCACACAGCCAGTGTCCCTCCCAAACACAACAGTAATTTATTATATATTATATTATTAATATTATATATTATATATAAATTATATTAACAGATTTATTTTTATGTTGCTGCCAAAGAACCACCTTCCGTGTGGGGATTTCCAGCCTTTGCCCTGACCCCGGGCAGCAAATTAATTATTCTCTGCGCTCCTCGTCCACATGGCCATGGTCTGCACGGCCGCTGGCCACGTCCCTCTGTCCTGCAGCCCCCTCCTCCCCTCTGCTGGTCCCACAGTCACTCTGAAGGCGTCTGCAGAAGGATGAAGGGGATTCCTGGTTGTGGCTGGATGTGGGCACCTCTTCCCTGTGAGCACCGGAGCAAGAGCCAAGCGGCCTTGTCCCCACTTCCACAGCAAAGGGAGTTACACATCCTCCTCAGCCTGCCTTCAGCCAAAAGCGGTGGCTGCAAATCTGTGGCCATGCTGCAGCCCCTGTGTCCCAACGATATCTCAGGGACACGCCAGCCACTGCTCTGACACATGGTGGATGGTGCATCCTGATGAGTGCCCTAAATCTCTCTCCATATCCCTCCCCAGCTCCGGCAGGGCCCTAGGCGGGAGGTGACCCAGTTGGGGACACACACATCCCCCAGAGCCTCGGGGCTTTGGCAAAAGCACCGCCAGTGCCAGATCATAAAAAATTACAGGATCATTTTGGTTGGAAGAGACCCTCAAGATCATCAAGTCCAACCGTTCCCCCACCCCTGGCACTGCCCCATGTCCTGAGAACCTCATCTCCGTCTGTCCAACCCCTCCAGGGATGGTGACTCCACCACTGCTCTGGGCAGCCTGTTCCAATGCCCGACAGCCCTTTGGGGAAGAAATTGCTCCTGTGCCCATCCCTGGCTGCCCCTGAGGTCCAGGTCAGGCCACGACAGATGACCACAACCATGTCACAGCGGCATGTGCCACCACACGGCTGGGCTCGTGGCTCTGGCACTGCACCATGGCCGCATCCAGCCAGCACCCCCCATGCAGAGCCCACGCATGAACAGAACCCGCCTGTCCCAGAGCCACCTCATCTTACAGCAGGAAAAAGACCTTAAAATAACTTGGTATGAGCTTAGTCCCGCAGACACCCCCTGCAGCAGCCTGAGGCCACAGGACTGTGCTCACAAACCCATCTGCAAAACCTGATTTGCAGTTCAAAGGATCAGATCTGGGTGTTTTGGTTAATTCAGCCTTTGCTTTGGTTGAATTTGCACCCTGGCTCCTGGTGTCACCATGTCCCAGCACTCGGAGGACAGGCAGGACCAAGTAGTGTGTCTGTGCTCAGTGGCTGCTGCCAGCACCGCCCAATCAATAACTTTCATCTGCATCATTATGTGCCTCTGCAGTAAAATAAATTAGACATGCAGGACACCGACCAGCCAGCGTCGAGTCTGTCTTGTGCCATGGGACAAAACATCCCCATATCTATCCCAACAGGTCAAGGCACAAATCCAAGCCGGCAGAAGATATCGCACGCCCAGAACTGGAAGTCAACCCTGCATAGTCCTCTGCTTTTATTTTTTATTTCTCCACGTTCTTTGGTTTCTCCAGCTTCTGGACCCATGTCTGGAACAGGCCAGGACTTTCCCCATGGGGTGGATGGAGAAATACCATCCTGCTCCCAGCTGGGGAAGGTTCTCCCAGCCCATCCTCAGACATTGATTCAGGCACAAGAAACCCCTGGGGTCACCTGAGGTGTTGGAGATGGGTGGGAGGTACCGGGCAGGTCCCCGCTCCAACCAGACAGCAGCTGCCCAAGGGGCATAAAACCTGCCTGCTGGGAAAAAAACTGAAGGAAAGAAAAAGGAAAAAGAATAAAGGAAAAGAAAGAAGAAGGGGGAGGAGAAAAAAAAAGGAAGGGAAAAAGAAGGGGAAAAAAAGGAAAAGATTTATTAAAAAAAAAGGAAAAAGTGGCTGATGGTGGGCAAAGAACCACTGCAGCAGCAGGAGCAATCCCATATTTCAGTGCTCACCTGGCTGCGAGCGGGGAGCTTTGCACAGCCAAGCAGGGATATTTTGCCATCCGTATCGTTAATTAAACACCAAGTCGCTTTCCCATTTCTGCAGAAGGGGAGCGGAAGGCAGGGGCTGGAGCTGACACCTCGTGCCTGTTTGCAATGAGTTGCGAGGTGAGAGTTCGTCTTCCTCTTCTCCTTTATTCTTGGAAAGAGCTTACGATTTCAGCCTCGATATTTTTGGCAAAAGAAAAGTGACAAACAGCTGAAAACCAAGGTCCTACCACAAGTAACGGCTGAGCCAGATGCCCACAGCCCTGGTGATACTCTGGCCAGGATGGAAATTACCAAACTTGCAACCACAAACGCATTTTTCACACATTTTTACAGCCATCCACTTTCCCAAACGTGGCTTTCTCTGAGCCTGCAGCATCACAGAGCCCTGAGAAACACCCAAATCCCTTCCCAGGACCCCTCAACGCTGCAGCAGCCTGAAAACAGCTTCTCTTCCTCTCTTCCACAAATTTGCCCCCAGAAGAGAAGCCGGGGACCGGAGCAGCCCCTTCCCAAGCCCGCTGCTGTTGCCTTTTCTTTTCTAGGGCTGTAAATCCTGACACAGAGCTTTTTTTTTTTTTTTTCCCCTGCTTTTTTGCTGTTTGGCAGCCGTTCAGGTTGTATTTGTGTTTTGGCTGCCAGCAATGCAGCATTGACAAACCTGCCCAGGATTTATCTGCTGCAGAGTTGGCCACTAGATTAACAAAGACAAAAGTTGGGGCTGGCTTGGAAATGACAATTTTACACCACCTGAGACGCGCGCCGGCCCTCTCCCACCCACACCCCACTTCTCCCGCCTCCATTCATTCCTCCTTACACCATCAGTTGGCTTTGGTTTTCCCCAAAATGGATTAAATACAGGTTTTGCTTTTCTTTCCTCCCTCCCAGCTGGGTTTGCCCCATGGAGCAGCTCTGGGAGTGCTTCTCCACAGGTTGGGACCCCCTTAATTTTGGGGTTCCCCTGGGAGCACATGGCACCGCAAACTCCTCCCTCCCCTATTTCTGGGGCCCCAAGTAGACAGGGGCTTTGCAGGCAAGATCATGATTTTGGTGCATTAGTTTGCAGGATGGAGACCCAGCCAGATCAGCTCCTGCATCCCTGGTTACTCAGGTTTTCAAATTCTCCTCTGACCTGCCAGCTCCTCACTCTCTTTGCCTTCAGGGTTTAACTGTTAAGGTTTCCTCTGCACAGCCATGACCCTGGTGGTCAGAAGAAGAAGAAAGTGGGTTTAATTCTGCCCCCATGGCTCAGCTGGGTCCTGATCTCCCAACACCAGCGTCAACCAGAAGCCACCGCTTACTTCCCTGGAGCTACTCTTCATTTACATCAGCATAATTGATATACTGGCTCGTTAGGTTTTTAGCACATGGCTTCAGGAGCTTATTTAAAATTCATTGGAGCTTCCCTGCTCAAAAGGATTTAAAACCCAAGAAAAAAGCGTGCGTGTGGAATTCTGCAAAGCCCTGAAGGCAGAAGGACCGAATGGCTCCAACTGCTCCACGGTGCGACGGGAGTCAGGCTGGGGGAAATTGAGATGCGGAGGTGCCAATGGCTTTGGTGGGCACTGGTGCTGCTGGGGTGGAGAAAATCCCCATGAGCATCACAGCAAAACCCTTCCTGGCCCCTTCTCCCTGGGATTCATCGCAGGCGGGTGGTGAGATGAGCTAAGTGCTCGCCCTTGGCACGCTCATCAGTAGAGAACATGCACCCACTGGAGCTGCACATCATCTGATTGAAACACGTGGGGGAAGGAGAGATCCTGGGGATTTTCTTCTTTTTTCCCTAATTCCCATTGAGTTCAGAAACACATTCCAGAAGCTGCTACCTACTCCAGAATGAAGAATGACAGGATAACACGCGAGAGGGGAAAGTACATTGCTTCCTCTGCTGTTTGATTCTTATTTTCCCTTTTCTTTTTTCTTTCTTTTTTTCCAGGCTGTGCTACCACACATCTTGCTTCCCAGTACCCATCAACAAGCAGCTCCCACAAAGAAGCTGAAGGCAGCAGATGTGGTTATTTACTGCCTCATCAACCTGAGGACAAGGAAAAATATTCCATAATGCCGGATAGAGTCGGTTCCCTTTAAACCGGACGTCATGGGGGACGGTTCTCCTTTGCCATCGGCCCGTGTCAGTGTTATTTTGGGGACATGCATTGGGCACTGGAGCTTTGCAAACTAATGGGTAGCTCATCCCTAGCCCTTGGTGAGCAGAAGTTGCATTTTCCAGTGAGCCAGGGCACCTCTCATGCTGTATGGCCAAACAGGGTTGGGAGAGAGGTTGGAAAAAGAAATTAAAAGCGTGTTAAACCCTGAAGGACTGTCATGGACTCTGCACCTCTCTCCTGGCTAAACCACCCCACAAGGCTGAAGCATTTCTTCCTCCTTTCTTCTTCCACCCAAAAAGAAAAGGAAAAAAAGAAGGGAACAAACCAAGTGTGGTATTCCAGAACAAATCACTTGAAAAGCACACTTAAAACTCTCAGAGTGCAGTTTAAGAAACATAACACATCCTCTCAAAGGAGATGGGTGTTTTCCCCCCCATAAAATGATCCACTAATGACTTTCCAGATGCACCACACGAGAATAATGTAAAGGCATAAAACCACTTGCCAGAGGCAGATTCAGGAGGATCCGTTTGTCAACAGCTGCACCCCCTGCAATAGGGGTGTCACACATGGGGGTCAGCGATGGGGATGTGGGTGCCCCCAAAACCTCTGAACATGAGGTTGGATTCTTGCGCTGTTCTCCCTCCCACAAGCTGCACAGCCATCCGCTCCCTAAAAAAATCCAAAGGGACCCCGTGGTCCAGCACCACCCACCACAAGTGCCTCCCCCAGGGCTGCCCCCAACAAATGCAGCCCCTAAATAGCAAAAAGCATCCACAAAAAAAAACAGATTTAAACCAAGGAGGGTAAAGAGACAACCAAGGAGCAGCAGGAAGTCAACATTAACATTTTAAGAGCGAGTTAAGGTAACAATCGCTCGGCTTTCTGCTCCCTCTCAAGGCAAATAAAGCAGCAGACGGTACCCAGAGCCACCAAGGATGTTGGTTTGTGCATTGTCTGCTCAGGCTGGACTAAGGCATAAAAAAGTCTGAACCAGCAAAGTCTCACATGTATACTCCCTCTCCATCCTTTAAAAAGACTAATAGCACAAAAGCCGGAGCCGCTGCTGAGCCCAGTCAGCTAGGAGAAGGAATTTAATTTTAAAAAAAGAGAGAATTGGACACTGCTTATGGACATTTACTTAATTATTTTAAAAGCTGCGGAGAAAGAAATTCATAAAAGCCTCGCTCAGAAGGCAAGCGCAATCAGGCTTTAAAGTTGTTGGTGTTTGAAAAAAAAAAAACCAACAAACCAACCCACAACAATACAACAATATATAGAACTAAATAGTTGCTGGCAGCTAAATTAGGAAGTGAGCAAAAGCAACAAGAGCAGAACAAACCCTTGGTCCCTCCTGTCGCACCCGATCAGGTAAGGGACAGAGAAACCCAAGCAGGGGTGTTAGGCCTGTAATCCACAGCTGGGGTGGAAGAACTAAGGGTAATGCAGAGAAATTGGGTTTATTTAATATGGAAGAGGAAGAATGAGATGATGTATTTGTGCCATAGTACGATGAGACATTTTGTATTGCAACACAAACTAAAATAAACTAATAAATAGAGATTATTAATCCCAAACTCTTTAAAACTCTGCAAGATCTGGAGCAATTGAATCAAATGGATTTTAAAGAGCTGGCTAAGGAGTTATTTCTAGATTTTACTTTAAGTCCTTTTTAAAGGGCTACTTTAACTTACAGCAGTGTTATCTATTTCCTTGAATGTTAAAACAATCCATGTCCTCTTCCAAATGGTTGGTCTGACATTGAAGCTGGGCAAAACAAAGGAAGAGCTGAAACAGGACTCACTTAATGAAGAAGTGAAATTTAATTAGTGCAAATCAGCACGCATTTGTGAAAAGCAGATTTCATTAAACCAAACCCGAGCTTTTTATGAGATTCCAAAACGAGTTTACTGACGCGACAGGGCGTTTGATTCAATTGAGGGTGACATTTTGATGAAGAAGCTGGAACAATACAAAAAATCAACACCAGAACCTGTTAAATCTCTGAACAGTTGGTTAAGACCCAGCTGCCCAAATGTCAGGCGCAGGCAGGAATCGCCACTGACAGGGATGCTTTGCTGGCTGACGAGTCACTAAATAACGAGGGCTAATCGCGGATATGGGGAAAGCAGTTTTACAGCTGGGGTAATACCCAAGCTCAGGCTAAAAGATTCCTTCTGGCCTTAAAAGACATCAATATGGAGGGGAAGGGGAAATATCTGGTGAAAACATCGTGAGGGTTTCTCTCGCCTCCCACCCTGTCTGGATGGACTCACGCATGTTGCTGCACTGCTGCGGCTGCAAACGCGGCTCCATCCGCAGCGCAGTGAGTGCTCCCGCTGATGGATATTTTCTGTGCTGTATTTGTGCTCTGGCTTTTATCCCCCTCCTGGGAAATCAGTAGTGAGAGCTCTGCAACAGGCAGTGACAACAAAAAAATCACTTACTAGGACAATCAGAAAAGGAAAGTGCTGGAAATCAGAAATCAGGCTGCCCGACTCATCCAGCTCGCCCTTCTTTTTGCCCAAACTGCAGGTGTTTTGAAGTTTCCTCCACATGTTCAGAGGCTCCCCAGAGCCACCAGCCTCAAGGCTTGGGGACATCACTCCCTGGAGATGTGATGACTACAGTTCCAGCCCAATCTATGGACCCACCACAGCCTGAAGCACCCACTGTCCTGTGTGGAAGACGCCTGGGCTCAGGTCGTTCTCCATCATTGCTCATTAGTGCAGGGATCCTGCCACATGCACACACATTCCCCTCCAACAGCGTCTCCAAGGGAAGGACGTGACGAAGCCCAGAGCCACCGTTCTGGCTGGCTGCCACCCCCAGCTCCTTGCAAAGTCCCTTTGATGCTTCACAACCTTTATCAGGTCGGGGAACAGTCACCGCTCGGCTCAGTGCAGCCGATGCGTGAAAAGCTCCAGCTGCAGAGTGGGAGAAGAGTGGCGGCTGTAGGGCTGGTCTGGAGATGTCTTTGGGCTGAAAAACAGCAGGATAGGGACAAAAGCATAGCCAGGGCCCCAGAGCCGATAGGAGATGCAGGAGGATGTCACATCAGCCCCATGGTGACAGCCATACGAGCCACATGCAGGGGCTCTCAGGAGGAGCTGGGTGGCAGGGAGGGGACAGGAAGGCCACCATCTTGCCTGGCCTGATGGTGGCTGAAGGTGACAGGGAGGTTTGGGGGTGACAGGAGGAAGGACAGGAGTGGGGAGCTACAGGGAGAACCAAGCAGCAGCTGGGTGTCAGTGCAGAGGGGTGAGCAGCCAGCTGAGCCTTGGATTCCATTTGAAATTTGGTGCCTTTACCCCACCCAGGGAGAGGATTTTCTCCCAGAGGCACGAGGGATGGGATGTGCAAGCAGCTTCTGCTCCGCGTTTACCCCTGCAAGCCCTGAGCAGCATCGCAGGGAGCAAAAAGAAAGAAAAAAAAAAGCAGGTCTGTGCTTTCACGTCTCTGAACAGGAGCAGGCAGAGAAGTAAACACTCCTCCCAAAGCTGAGAAGCCCTTTTGTACCCAGCCACGCGCTCCTTACCTCTGGGCAGGGATAATGGGACAGCCTGAGCCAGGCAGCTGCTGCAGATGTCACCTCTTCGGTGAGGAGGGACAGGGGTGGCCACCGTGCTGCGGCTCATCAGCGCTCCTGTCTGGAAGGAGCTGTGACGGGAGGAGGAATTAGTCCTGAAAGCTCAGCCGGTACCTTTGATTTTGGGGCTCTGGAGCATCTACAACCTCCTAAGCTGTGCAAGGACCCATCAGCATCCCCATGGCGATGCACCCCATTGTCACATTCTCCCAGACACCAGTTCCTGTCCCAGGGACCTCTCACAAACTGGGATCAATTCCTGCCTGTCAAACAAGCTGGTTAATGACACCCGAGGCTGGTATTTCCTGAGGGCTCAGCACATCTCCTCCCCTCCCCATTCCCAAACTGCTATGGCCCAGCCAGCCTGTTCATAGAATCACAGAATCATTTTGGTTGGAAAAGACCATCCAGTACAACCATTAACCCACCCCTGGCACTAACCCGTGTCCCTGAGAACCTCATCTCCGCATCTGCTCAACCCCTCCAGGGATGGTGACTCCACCACTGCCCTGGGCAGCCTGTTCCAACGCCTGACAGCCCTCTCCATGCACAAATTTTTCCTGATATCCAATCTAAATCTCATGAAGCCCAAATGGTCTCTTCATTCCTTCCCAGGGAGTTTTACACTCAGACATAATCTTCTGGTTCACCTCCAGACTGTGGCCATCAGTGTCCTCTCCCTCCTCCTCCTCCTTCAGGCAAAAATGGAGAAGAACACAAAGGACACGACTCACATCAGGCGCTCGGTCTGATGCTCAGAGACACTGAGGCTCCAGAGTGAGGGTGCAAGAAAAACCTGGTGAGATGAGGCCTCCGGAGATGACTCAAAGAAGGAAGGACACTGAAGGATGCACATTGCAGGTCTCCTTCTAGTGATCTCACTGCAATGACCCATGAACATGCTGTTCGCTCCACCATTGAGGCATTTCATGCTCTGCTGTCACTGGAGGGATGCTTCTCCAGAGGAGAAAGTGACCTGAATCAGGTCCAAGCAGAGGATGTGGCACTGGAGCACAAACCACGCGAGACCGGCCAGAAGCTTCCTGGGAACGGAGAGGCAGCACGTGGTGTGACCCCGACATCGAACCACCCCATGAAGCAGAGGGTCTCAGCTCCCAAAAGCAGGAGCATCCTTCCCATTAGCCACCATCCCTCTGTGTTTGGACCTGGGGACACACAAGGCAAAGACCAGATGAGCCACATTTCCATCCACTGATCCCTTTTGGGAACTTCCAGTGCTCCCAGTGCTTCCCAGTGACCTCTCCCAGGCCCTGCTCTCCTGCTCGAGGTTTGTCACAGCCACAAACTTGCACCAAGCACCTTCTTCAACATAAATTATTTCAGCTGTCTTCCATACACGCAGTTTCCTTCAGCTTGCTGGATTAATACGTGCAATTAATTAGGCATTTGCCAATTAAACTTTAAACATCATTTTAAGTGTATTTGAAGTGGGGGGAGAGATTCCCTGTTAAAAACAAACAAACAAACAAACATGAAAATGGAAAAGCAAGTAAAGCCCTAACAGCAGGAATGATTAAAGACCTGGATCTGCAGTCAGCTCCGATCACACCTCTTTCATCGCTAACTAAAAAATCATCATCAGAGGAGGATCATTGCAAAGTCAATAACTTTCAAACAGTCGAGAATTACTTCCACTTGCTTCACTATCACTTATCCCCGCAGAAAGCGAGCTGAGAGCCTTCTCTGGGTTGAAAATAAGTGTTTTGTCCTCATCCTTCCTCCAGGGAGGGAACCTGACGTGGCAGCGGGAGACCAGAGCTATTTGGGTGAAAAGGTGCTGGCCTTTACAAACCTGATTTTTCCCGCCATCTCCTGCTCTCTGGTCCTGGTGGGACATTCATCATTGTCGATCATCAGGACAGCAGGAGGGGACCCAGGGGGAAGTGGGAAGGGACACAAAGGACACAGCGATCAGACAGCTGCGTTTGGCACTCATGGTCCCATCTCGGCTTCCCGTTTGTCCCGGCAGAAATAATAAGAAAGTGAAGCCAGCTGCAACAATCCAGCCTCTTCCGAAAAATATAAAAATACCTATAGTTGGCAGCAGCTTTCTTACTGCCAGTTCAAAGGCAAAGCAGCCTCTACTGTTCCCAGGACACATCAAGTCAACACACAGAGGGGATACATTGCAAAACCCACCATGGCACCCGCCGAGCGGGATCCCACCAGGACCGAGGAGCAAAGTGATGAGCGTTTGCTCCTCTGAATGGGGGAGGTTAATTACCGTGATCGAAAATATCCAGGGGGAAAAAAAATGTGACACCAGATATTAGCAATTAACCCAGAAATCTAAACACCACAATTGCTGCAATTAATAGGATCCTACACTGGCACTAATTAGCAGTCTGCGCCAGAGGCAGCTGTGCCGGGGGAGTGGCAGATCCCGGACCCAACTGGGGATGCTCCGGGAGGCCCATCCAGCGCCGTGCCGAAGTGGCAGGGGTGGCTGGAGGGCTTGGGGGTCTCCTGCCTTCAAAGCCATGTCAGGGTGTTCAGGGCCTTGCACAAAGCTCCTGAAACCCCCAGCAAACCCAGCCCGCTTGCAGTGGCGCCGCTGCGTGTCCCCAGCCCCGTGGGGACGTGCTGTTCTGCAGCGCTGCCGTCGCACGGGTGTTAAACGGGGGAAGGAGCTGGTCCTGTCCCCAGGCTCAGCCCAGCATGATGCTCCCCGGCTCTGCTGGGCTGCGGAGCAAAGCACAGCCATGTCACCGGTGTCACCGCAGGCCAGGAGGGTCCCAGGGAAAGCACAGAGCATGGGGGATATTGCCTCTGCTCCATGTCTCTGGTGGCCAGCGTAGGAGATGGCAGCACATCTGCTTGTTTTAGGAGTGTTAAAAGCACAGAAATACTGAATAAAACAAAAACCCAACTTCTTTTCCTTCCTGCCCTACGAGCCCCATCACGTCCCCACCTGAAAGCAGAGCCACCTCTCCTCCCGCCTGCAGGTTTGAGCAGGAGGGAGGATCCTACATCCTCACCGGCACTTTTCTAACATTTTTTAGCTCATTTAGAAAGGGGTTCCTCCACACTGAGCAAACGTTCCCACTGAGAGGTGCTTTTTGCTCTTAAAGTCACCTGTTGGTCCTTCCTCCCAGCATGCAAATTCAGCTGTCGAGGGCGAGGTGATATAATGGATGTGATGTCAAGAAAAATTAAATCAAACATCAGGATAAAATTCCAGGAGGGAACATACTTTTATGATTCATAATGCCAACCAATTATCCCTGTGACAGGCCGAGCGGCAGTATTTTATCATGCCTAGCAGCCTGGAAAGGGAGCTGTGCAAATCGGCTCGTAAAAAGATCCTTTAACAAACTCGGCGGATATTGTAATGATCGCTAGCACACACTTCATTTTTCAGCCTCAAACGACAAAAAAAAAAAAAGAAACCCCAGCACTCAGCGTGCGCCAGAGCTGATGTATTCCTGAGAAAAAGCAGCTCTGCCAAAACGTTCTCCGGATGCCCTGTCTGCTCGAGATCTTTTCCTGCTGCCCTGGCACGGGCAGGACTCAGCCATCCATCCTCACACCACAGCGGATCTTTTCATTTCCAACATGCTTCAGCGCCGCTCGCTGTGGGGACCGAGGCGTAAAACCGAGGGTACGTTTCCATCAGCAACACAAAGTAATTTAATATCTCGACCAGGTACAAAACATTGCCCTTGGTGACGTCTGCCCCCAAAATCACATCCGATGCAGCGGGGGAGCAGCCGCGCACTATGGGCAGATGCAGCAGCAGGCGAAGCGGCACTAATAGAGTCTATGGAGGCTGAATGTATTCGGTTTATACACAACGTTTACCCCTGGTATCTCATCAGGCGGTGGAGCAGAACATGCTGGAAGGACGGTGGCAATAGATGTCAGCCCGATGGAAAGGCAGGAGAAAACCCACGTGGCTGCGGGTTGGGCTGCAACACTGGACATCCTCAAAAAACCCCTCCAGATACTGAGGTTTGAGGCACAAAATACGGCATTCAGCGCAAAAGAGCACGCAGGGCTAATGGGAGCCAAGCTGTTAAAACCCAACAAAAACATCAGCGTTATTTTTAATCCCTGGCACAACCGCACCGAAAAGCAAAAGGAAAACCTCAGGAAGGACAAAGTTTCCTGTGCTGGATGGATTTGTCTTGCATGGAGGTGTTTGCAACATCACTCCTCAAAGCGTAATCACCTGAACTTGTTGTTTTGTGGGACCTACAAAACGCTTCATACTTCGAAGTGCAGAAAGGAAGGAGGTGGGTGCATCACTGCCAGCAGAGGTGGAGGCATTTGCAGGAGAAATCGCTACATAAACCAAGGTGGATTAACAAACACCCAGCCCTGCATCCCTGTGCTGCCTCTGTCCAACAGAAGGAAAAGCCTGGGGTGAAAAACAGCAGAATTTTTCTGGCTCAGAAAAAGGGTGTTTGGACCAAGAGGGGGAAAGAGAAATTCAATCTATTAAACCAAACCTGCCACTAGGACTTGGACACTCTCATGAGCTACTCTGCCCCAAATGGCTTTTTTCCCTAGGAAAAAAAAAAAGTGCAGTCAGGACCTATGTGCTACAGACAGTGCTGGGGGAACCTTCACTCGGCTCTCGTTTTGTGTTACATGGACCTTTTCCAAGTGAGCAGGTTAAATATTTGCATCCTGGAGATACAAAAGAAAATCCAAGCCACGGCCAGCCAGGTCCCTGAGGAAGAGGTATCTGACGCTTTCCATCCCTACTAACAAAATATAATTCCTGGCTGGTCCAGGATCATTTTGGAGAGGTGTTTAATTGGTGTTTATTGCGGTAGCTCTCCAGCCCCCTGCCAGGGTGGGACAGTTAATGAACTGGCAGCAGCTGCTCCTGCTCCACTTGCAATAACAATGGGCTCGTAGGAGGCACCGTGAAGCCACCAGCTCATCAGCCATCACCGCCAGCACACAGACACCTTCCCAGCTCCCCCACCGCTCATACACAGTCACAGGGCTCATAGAAAAGGAATTTATTTTTCCTGTTTATTTGCAGCCCATGCAAAACTTGGCAGTGTTTTCCTCATCAAACCACAGGCCAGTTTTCTCAGCAGGTTGTAGGATCACGGAATAGTTTGGGTTGAAGGGACCTTCAAAGCTCATCCAGTTCATGCCATGAGCAGGGACATCTTCACCAGCTCAGGTTGCTCAGAGCCCCGTCCAGCCTGGCCTGGGATGTCTCCAGGGATGGTTCATCCACCATCTCTCTGGGCAACCTGGGCCAGGCTCTCACCACCCTCAGGGGCAACAATTTCTTCCTCATGTCCAGCCTGAATCTCCCTCCTTTAGTTTAAAACCATCACCCCTTGTCCTATCACAACAGGCCCTGCTGAAAAGTCTGTCTCCATCTTTCTTATCAGCTCCTTTTAAGTACGGAAAGGCCGCAATAAGGTGTCCCCGGAGCCTTCTCTTCTCCAGCTGAACACCCCAGCTCTCTCAGCCTGTCCCACAGCAGAGCTGTTCCAGCCTCGGATCATTTCTGTGGCTCCTTGGCCCCTCTCCAGCAGGTCCATGCCTGTCCTGTGCTGGTGACCCCAGAGCTGGACACAGCACCGCAGGGGGGGTCTCAGATTTCGCACTGTACCCCAGCCCTTTAGCCATCCACAGACCTCCAGAGGTGCTCCCATCACCACAGAGATGGACCTGGGGGTCCCCCTGTTCCCAGGGGCTGCCTGGCCTCAGGGTCACCCACAGGAGCCCCCGGGGACCCCCCAGGCAGGTTTGAATTGGGCTGTTGATGCTGTCCCACTGCCACATGGCACAGCATCATCCCAATGGCCTTAAAATAAACTTCCCCTCCTTTCTCATGCATGATTAAGTTTCCTCCCAACAGCGCGTGTGCGTGCACGTGTATGTACACACACACACACACACACACACACACACACTCCCCACCGCGCCGGCACCGTAGGCAGCAGCGCGCTCATTATGTTTTAAATAAAGCATGTTAAAAATCTCTCAGAATTTAGCAACAATTACCATGGATACCAATCACTGAAATCCCTCGGTTACTATGGCAACACGTTTCCCATCCTGCCTATTTATCCTGGAACTGACACACCATTTATCGTGAGTGATAGGAAGAGAATTTGAAAGCAACCTTCCCTAAGTGCACGGAAGCATAAAAATCCTCAGTGAGGAAATAACTATTAATAGAGATAAACCAGCCCCAGATTGACGGTACACTGGGCGCGTTTTGAGCCTGCACATCCCTGTTAAATGCTGAGGACAACACGAGCGAAACACAGCCTCTGGTAAATGGGAAGGCAGGCAGGGTCAGTAATGGGAAAAAAAAAAAAAAAGCAAACCATTTTTTTTGCACGTTTAACATGCAAATAATTAACACCAGAGAGTGTAAGAGGGAGACTCTGCGCTGCAAAGGGACTGGGGTACCCACACTGCTGCGACAGCACAGGGATGCTTCAGCAAATGCTGCTCACAGCCTCCTGGAGAGCACATAGGGATGCTCAGGGCTCACAGTCTCCTGTAGAGCACACAGGGATGCTCAGGCTCACTGCAGCCCTGGTCAATGGCACCAGAGTACGAAATTACCTCCTTGCTCCAGCCAAGGGGCTTCCATGGAAGCGGAGTCAGCAATCCAGCCAGGTGAATCATACACAAACATCTCATGGTAGATACTTATGGTGCCCACTGGGCTAATATTCAAGAGGCCCAAGATCTCTGTGGTGTTTATGTTCACCATATACCTGACAAACCTATCATTCCCCACATCTCTGAGGGTCAAACTCAGCAGAGCTGGAGCTTGTTGGTGAATTGTTTAACTCAACGCATCGCCCCAAAGCACGGAGGAGCTGAATGTTTTAAGATACTGCAGCTGAGCTACCAGCACTCATATGCAAGAGCCTCCATGCTCTCACGCACCAGAACTCAGCCCATTTGCAGCACGGGCTGGAGCAAAGTCTCTCCCCGGGACTTCCGAGCACAAAGCATCCTGTGTGTCAGAAACACTCAGAGACGGGCTGAAGGAAGAGGAACAAGCCTTGCAGAAGGAAGCTCGCCACCACCACGGCCCTTCTTCTTACAGCCTTCATGAAAAAGGGGAGGGAAAAGGCTCCAAGCCTCTCGGAGGAGAATCCTTGTACCCTCCAAACATTGCTTGTCCTGTCACCCTCCTGCCCCACAGCAACGCTGACCGCAACGAAGGACAGCAAACACAAGGCAAGAGCAGGCAGTGGGCAAGAGCAGGGCTCCATCTCCAATTCATTTCCCAGGCTGCGTTATTAATACCATTAAGATGCTGTAATTCATCCTAAAGAGCTTCATACTCAAAGGGCAAGACACAGCTACAGGGAACAGGACCCCAACTATTCCCTCAGGAAGGACAGAGCACAGACCGTCACAGCCACCCTGGGGACACATACGCTTGTTGTGCAGGGTGACAGCAACACGCCGGCTCCGTCCTTTGGTTTTCCTCAATGCAGACACCGAGTATTTGCAAGAGCAGCTTCCTATTTTTCTCGTGCCTGTGATAAAAGCATCGTGATCCAGACTGAGTCCATCCAGTGACCCATGCCTGGGAAGAGCAATCTGAGCACCAGAGTCTCCAGCTTTTCCACATTATCCAGAAATGCCTCTCTGCAATGGAAGTCACCACTCAAAACCTTTTGATTGATCCCATTGAATTTCAGGAGCGTATTGTCCAGACACTAGATTACTATGCAGATCCAGGCCTGGGAAATGGCCCAAAGCTCATAGAAATTCAGCACAACCACTGCTGATTTGTACAATTATGAGCTGCCATGAATCAAAAGGTTAACTTTCAGACAGAGCCCTTGGGGGGGACCCTTAGAGATGGATTTCGAATTTCATACAGTGTTTAGTCAGATCTCTTTATTCGGGGACACCAACAGCCTCCGAATGTGAGGAAGGAGGCGGCTGGGACTTGGTGCAGGACACCTGCAGGGATGCAGCACCAAGTGATGCAGCACGGATGAGCGTGGATGCTCGGGATATTCTGCATTTCCCTGAGCTCGGGAGCCACGAGGAATGTGAATTGACTGCGACGTGCAGAGAGGCCGTTAATTACCGCAACACGAGTCGCTGCAAACATCTGTGTTGGAGAAGAGCACAGCCACAGCCCAGCCACCCACGGGGACAGAGCCGTCCCCTTCCTCCAGGACACGCGCCCGCTCCGCAGATACAACACCTCCGACGCAGAGGGCAAAACGAGATCAAGTAGTTTGAAAAAGCCACCACTTAACATATCGTTTCTCTCTCTTGTTTCTTGTACAGCACTTCATATCCTTTTAGCTTTCATTCATGCTTGTAAATAGACATAGGACTTTCACAGACCTATAAAATTAAAGATTGCAGCCAGAAAAAACAACCATAAACTAAGCTCAGACACAGGACTATTAAATAAAAAGACCAGAAGGGATCACTGCATCTTCCAGCCTGATTTCCAGCACAAGAGAGACGAGGGAGTTCCTGCCCCTCCCATTTCACATCCACTGACACAAATAAGGAAAATGAGAAAAGCACAGGCATGAGAATGCAAAGATCTTTCCTCCATGAGGAGCGAACAGGCACCTAGACAAGAAAAGCAGTGAGTTGTCAAGGTGATGCACTCTAAAAATGCGGCAACCCCTCCAACACTTGGAGCCATTCTTTGGGAGAGCTGTTTTGTTCTTTTTTTCAAATAAAAGGTTCTGATCTGCAAATTGTTATGCTGAGTCTTACTCCGTGGGGAAGACAGGAAGCAATCAGCATATTAAGAATCCTTTGAAGGTATTTTTCCTAACCATTACAAAATCAAAGGGGAAAAAAAAAATAGATATATATCTGAGCCTCAGGCCTCAGCTCAAGGCAAAGGAAGATTTCAGAGACCTGAAGCACGAGCACCATGCAATGGGCTCAGGGCTGGTCCCAAGCGAAGGGACTGGCACGTGGAGGCTTGAAAAGACCGACCAGGTACAATACACGGGGACACGAAACAAGAATTGCTGCCCTGGAGATGGAACCTGATTTGTAGCAGCTCTGCCAAGAGAGATGCACTGGAAAAACATTGTCTTTGGAAACAGTAAACAGGTTGATTGAAGGACACCTGCGTTTTTCCTGACCCGTTCAGTTGTTGTTGTCAGGGACCAGAGGAGCAGCACGATGGACACGTCTTGCTGTGTAACAGGCGAATTTCAGAATTCATCTAATCTGAACACCGACTGCATTGGAATTCATACTGCAGAAAAGTCAGCCGAAGTTTCAAGGTTTTACGGAGATAACAAAGCTGTCCTTGAGCAATATCTAATCATCTGGGTTTGTATAAACACCGAGAGTGCTGCGAGAATAAATTCTAGTTACACTTATCTACACAGGGCAAGGAAAAACGCAACATAGCAGCCTGGGAGAAAGCAGGAGGTGCTGGAAGTGTCACCACATCACCATCACCTTCAATCTTTGTCAAAGTTCCCAGACTGGACAAGTCCCTCTCCTCCCTCCCCAACCCTGAAACAGCTTATAAAACCATTGCTGTACACTGAGATGGATGCAAACTGTTAGACGCACTCATAAGAAAAAAAAAAAATTCTTACTCTGCAGGATAATCGCCTTAAAACCAAGCTGCTCCACATAGCTGCTGTCCTCATTTGAATTCAGCTTGTACGTGAGTCTGCAGAGCCGCAGCCACGGGGCTTCGCCTCCTTCCTGCCGTTGCAGTAGATTATCTCTGCGCTTCGCCATCGCCCTGAGACCCGGCTTGTTTCACTACAAATTCAGCCGATGTTCGCTCTGTGTTCAACCAGCACTGCTCGTGTTGCCTGTGTTACAACATGCAGCGTTTATTTCCTAAAAAGTTGCAGGATGGCTCAGCTGCGTTTTTTACCTCTCAGCCCCCAAAGCAGGATCGAGGGGAGAGCAAACACTCAGTGGCACCTTTCCTGGAATTAAAAACCCTTCATGCGTCTTGTTTCTGGGAATCAATAACAGCAGTGACATGCCTGGTGGGAACGTTCCCATCGGCTAGAAGAAAGAAAAAGCAGTTATTAGTGCACCTAAAATTAGAGCACTATGCAATACTTCAGGGCATGACTTCTGCTCCAGCCTAGAGAACAGGTGGGACATGACATTTTTGGAAGTGTCTCGCTCCAAGTACTACAGAAAATCGGAAATTTTGATAGCTTTTGAACAACAGCAGCAGCAGCAGCTCACAGAAAGGAGCCTNTGGGGCGGGGTTGGGGCGGGGTTGGGGGTGGGGTTCACAGCCCCGGTCCCTCTTTTGGGTCACTACGTAATGTTGGCACGAAAGGGCCTCGGGAAACAGCCGAGCCCCCAAGACAAATGCTGCAAGAGATGGAAGATCTGGAAGGAAGGAGGAGCAGAAGAGAGAGCAACAGCTTCTGTCTCCCTCAGCCCAGAACTGGCTGCCGCCAAGTGTGATGTGGGCACAGAAAGAACAGCATTGACTTCATTCCCCTAATTAAAAGCAATTGATGATATACTAATATAAAAAAAAAAACCCAACAAAACAAGGAGAGGCAAACCCTCCTCCATCCCAGTTTTGAGCATGTTCCACACCAAGGTCAACAATCAAAAAAGAAACCATTATCAGTGATCTGGAGGTGGAGCAGGAGAGACAAGCAGGAGGTGGTGGGGACACCTGGCAGCTGCAGGGACATCGGCGCAGGGCTTGGGACACAGGAGCCAGGGAAGCAGCTGTGGAGGGTGGGAACACCAAGGTAAAAGCTCATATACATTGAATTTACATCACGTTTAACACGCGTTTTGCTCCGCGGGCTCTTGGGAAGGGCTGCTCGCTCAGCAGCATCTCATCCCACGGGCTGCAGCTCGGAACCAACTCCAGCCCCGCAGATCAGAGCCCACACACCACCTCTGGCTGGAGAACAGAGTTACTGACAAACCATCTTAAGAAAATGTTTTTTATTTCTCTTTTTTATTTTTTTTTAAATTTATTTCTTTTTTTTCCCTTTTTTTTTTAAGTTCTGATGTTCACAGATACGCTTCCATTTCTGATCAAGTAGCTTCGCAGCAATAAAAATCACAACGTAGCCAGCAGAGCAGCTGAACTAAGACCCATAAATACCAGCACAGAAAACAATGGACAACCACCAATATTTCTATACATGAACTATTATTTTAATGTCACATTTTGACAACTGTAAATGGTCTACAGAATGTATGTGGGCAAAAGGCAATAAGTGAGTCTTTTGAAACACTAGATGTATAATAAACAGCGCATTATCACCATTTACATGATTCACATCAAATTGATGACATCCTAAATGTATTCCTTTTAAAGGATAGAGATTTTTTTCAATAAAATATTACATTTCATTTAATACTCTGGTACAATACTTCATACATTGCAGGAAAAAAAATAAATGCAAGGTCTACTCCACCTAATAAGAAGATCCTTTTTCATTAGTCTTTAGTACTGTAATAAAAACAAACAAAAATCACAATAATGTCATAAATAAACAGGCATGAAATTATTAATTACGTTTCACTATTTAAAAGGGAGAAATTAAAAACTAATTTGAAGCAATGAAGTTACGGGTAGAAAATCAAAACCTGACAACACATCCTAGTACCAGCTGTGATTTTTCCCATCCCTACAACAAAAAAGGCAACAGGTTTTATAACTTCGTTAGCCGTATCCTAGTTAATTGTGTTTCAAACACACATCTTAAGAGGAAAAAGTAAAGTTTGGTCAGGATTAATAGGAGAACCAATCAGCCCTACCAACCGTTAGCTGAAATTAAAGCGTATGCTACAAAACATTCGGTAAATGAAGTCTGCAGCAAATTCACACTGGCATAAAACATCGTGCCTCAGGAGCTGGGGGAAAGTTTCCCTTCTGGTATAAAGACCTACAGCAGAACACTTGAGAACCGCGTCCCTTTTCCACGCCATCGATACGGCAAACACTTGTAAATCAACGCTTAAGATTTATTCTCTAAAAAATCACTAGAAATACGTGAAACCCGCACTCATCTCCCCTGAACCAAAGGACATTTCTCTTTCTTGCTTCATCTGGCATTAACCCCAGCCATTGTTTAAAATAATTTTTAAAAAGCTTTAAGAATCATCCCTCTCTTGCCAGCACACAAAGGGCAGACGGGTTTTATTTCCCAAGGTCTCCCCTTCGATATTCAGCAGGGCCTAACGCTCCACGTAAGAGAGGAGTTTTTATTCACAATCTTTCAGATTCATCAACATTCTTCCACCATATTCCCCCCCAGGATTAACACACATTCTGCAGTAAGAATTCCCTGGTTCCAAGAAAAAAAAAATAAAATAAAATAAAACCCTACAGCGGCAGATTCTAAACAGCTAAGATGAGGTCATAAAGGCAACTTTATGTTGGCCATGTAGCTGATTGCTGCTTATACAGGTCAATCTTTTAAGACACATCACATTAATTGAGTTCACAGAGTTCAGATTCATTCAGGATCCTTCTCCGATTTCTCTTGACTTTTCAGTTCAGTGGAGAAATAGCTCCAAACCTGACCACGCATTCCACCTTGCTCTAACGTATGAAGTGTAGAATCTGTCCAACTCTGCACAACGTTTTAGACAAATATTTAATTGCTGTCACTTGCTCTCTACAAATACCAACCCTTATAAATGATCCCTGTTCCGCAGGATGGAGCTGTTAATAGGGACAGGAGGGGAAGCAGGCGATGTAGAAAAGGTATCTCACTACCAAATTCACAGATTTCTCTCTCACGGTGACTAGAAATTTTAGATCTAGAAAGGGCACAAGTACTTACGATTAGAGGATAAGGCTATGACATTAAAACAGGTATTATGGTATGCTGGTGACAGGAGTTCCAGAGGAAAAAAAAAAAACCCAAAACAAAACCAAAGCCTCAAAGGACAAAAAGGACAATAGGCAAATTAACAAAATCCTGCTTAACATTAAAGAAGCACCTTCATTCAGTTCAAACAATGTGTTCAAATATTTGATTTTTTCAAAGCACTCCCAGGAAAAGGTAATGTAATCTCCCACTTAACCTTTCACAAGCTGCGTTAATTACATTCCAGGCTTTACCATAATTTCACTAGTAAGGCCGGTAACGCAATTCCATCGGCCCTGCACCTTCACATACAGCGATTTAACACAGCGTTCACCATCTGCCCCCACCGTACAAAAACGACAATAATTCCTTAACATCACTTAAGTCACAGAATTTCCCCAGAAACACAGGGAAAGCTGTTGGTAAGACACACTGGTACCCCCCCTGGGGACCGATTCTGCCTTTAATGCACACGTGCAGCTGCTAATGCTTCCAGGGAGCTCCTGCTTCGGATAACTGGACACAGCAAAGTGAAAAAAATAACAATTAACTGGCAGCCTAACAGCAGTTCTGCATTCTAGAGTCTCTAGAAGAGGACTTTGTCTCACTGACACCAAGCAGAAGTGGTTTCACACGAACATGAATTTTTTTTTAACCAAATAGGGACAGCAAATTGAATGCAGCTCTGAAAGGCACTTCAGGTAGAGTGGTAATTAACTCCTGCCTGACCAAACGAACCAGAACACGCCTGCTGGCCTCGCTGCCCTTTCCAACCAAGGCGATTTGAGCGGATAGCGAGCTCCCACGCGCTGCTTTCCCCACATGACTTGAATTTAGCATAAGGCCTTACTCAAAAACCAGAAGGCTCAAAGCTTCCCCCTCCCCAGCAGGGAAGAGGCTTTTCCTGACACTAAGGGAACCGCCTGCACAGGGGGTTGGCTCACTGGTTTTAATACGTGGTCAAGGTGTCATCATGCAACTCATTAAAATACCTTAACTCTACAAGTTCTACCTCTTGCTGAACAGACGAACACAGACAAATGAACACAGCCAGTGCCCTCCCAAAGCGCGAGGCCACTGTGTCTTTTGAGAGATACAGTAAATTTCTATTTTAGGTAGAGATCATGTAAAAGGAATTCCATTTGATGTAAAGGCTGCCTTGCATAATTACTCAAAAATAGCCCATCCAGCCACTCAGCTAAGTCATAATCAAAGCCATCAGTTTTCACAAAAAGCACCTTCATATCAATCACTACTCACCACTACGGAACTCAGTCTGAGTTTGAAATGTATTAGGACTAATTTTATCATGTAGCTGATTCTATTCACGCTGGTGATCCACTGTTTCCAAACAATCAAGTATTGTTCCCATCAGTATTTTACATTAGTGTAACGGATTTATCCATTTCATTGCTCTCCCACCACCCCCTTCCCAAAAAAAAAAAGAAAAACCCCACAACTGCTCAGATAAAGAAAAAAAAAACAACCCAAGTAATAACCATAATGTAAAACAAAAATACTATTTAAAAAACAAATGGATGACAGTCCAACAGTTTGCTGGATTCAAGACCGACTCTACAAAGTAGTTGTCTACGTTGTAGAAAGGATTTCCTTTTATTTGGAAAATGAGCAATTGGAAATCAGGTATCGGAGAGAAGAGATATAAACAATCTTTAGATGGTCTTAAGTATTGCCTACTGTTGAAGGATTAAAACCGTAAATAAAAAGGTACCAAGCCTTCAGAGTTCACAGTTCTGTGAAATTTCTTCCATCTCTTTCTTGACCTTTTTAAAAACCATATTCATTTCTGGGAAAGGAAGAGAGAAGAAAATAAGAGTTATTTAGGGGAAAAAAAAAAAGTATTTTTTCTTATTCTGATATTATACAGAAGTGCTTAATTCTGATTCAAGAAAGCCCTAAACTCAACCAACACTCTCAGATCTTATATGCTGCATGCTACTTTGGCAGTAGATGAAGCTGTATATGAACTTGGATAAGGTTCCTAGACTAAATGGATGAAATGTACTTACAATTACCAAATGGAAAAGGGAAAATAGGATTTCTGAGATCTTTAAAAACACAGGGGGAAAGACGACAAAAGAAATTAATGACTAAAGACACCTTAAATTCAAAGGTATTCTTCCTGTGCTATATTCACAGCCCATTAACCAAAGTAACAGGTAAACTTATTAGCTAATAATCAACATATCCATATTCAGTTGTCTGATTGCAAGAACCAAATTTTAACATATTCAAAACATAACAAAGAGAATCTACAGATTTGTCTCTCCACAAAAGCAAGGATTTAATTTATGACAATACTACACCAACTGCTCACCCCACACAGGCTCAGCAGTAACCTGGAGACTGAGCACCAGATTAAGTGTTCTTCAAATCACAAATCCTTATCAGCAACCAGGAGCAAAGATCAGTTACAAAAGACTGTAGTTGCTACTCATCTTTTGCTAGCATGCAGAATTTCAGTCTCCTGAATAACAAAGACTTCCAGTTTATGTCAGTGGTGAGTTAGGGCATGAGAACAAGGCCAAACTACCAAGCTGATAGTCCGCTTGCTTTGGTAGACTAGATGCAAATCAATTGAAATTAGCTTCTTGAATTTAAACGCCCAAAGCAGGACAGATAACGTGCACTTTGGGCACTAGAAAGTCATTCCTGTAGTTCTTCTCTTTGTTGGGTTTCAAGTACATTTTCTCCAGACCCCACAGCTCAGGCTGGATGTGCACATTCACTCCTGAACAGACGCACCTGCCTCTACATGGAAGTCTCTGTACATCTTCTCATCTGAAACTCTTCTGCTGTTGCATCAGCCCCACATTTTCATATACTCTAGCACTATCTTCTCTCATTCTGAAACAAAATATTTATTTTCAGTCCAAACAATCTAGTGTGAGAAAACCATATTTGTACACACAATGTAATTCAGTGACAATTTATTTCGCTCAATTTAATTTAAGAGCAAAGCACAGGGCAATATTCTCATTGGAGGTCCCTGAAGATTAGTTAGCATGGTTCAGAACTTACACACTAACAATAGAAGCGAACTTACTCTGGACACGTTGGGGTTGGGGTACAGGGTGGAAGAGGGCTCTGATCCCCACTTGTCTGGTCCGATAAAGAATATTTAATGTTTGTGTATTCATGACCTTTTCTCTTACTCTTCTGTGAAGCAAAACACAACAAAAAGCCAGGTTTTGAATTACTAATAGAAACTAATCATTGAAGTAGGGCAGAAATTTCATGTATAATTAGCCGTGTATGTTTTCAGAAGAAAGGTTTGTCCACGAACAGAAGAGAGCTCAGTTCTGTAGATACGACACACAACATGCATAAGACCTAAAGATACTTGTTATGGGACCTGAAAAGCCTTGATTTTCAATTTTTCTTTCCACCACCATCTCCAGCAGAATGTACCAACCTTACAAACCAGCACTTGTACAAAATCCTCATCTTATTTGGCAGAAGAAACCACACTTCATTCTTCCATATCTTTAACAGACAGTACCAGCCAGTGGGCTTCCCACTGACCTTATTTCCAGCTCGGAGATGTGTCCAAATGAGTAACAACGTTGTTTGCAAGATCTCTAATAAAATAACATCTTAGCCCATTAGGTTTGATATAAAAAGAACCCAAGCTGTTATTTGTATTCTGCAGCATATGTTACAAGCTGCAGCCAATTGTGCTGGCGTTCCTCTGAAGATACGGAAGGCTCCAAAAAGCTCGGAACGAACGGAGACGTGGCTTTCTTCATTTTCAAGGCAAACATTCACAACACACGCATACATTGAAACCTACACATAAATTAAAGCCTCAGTTCAAAATTTTACAGGCTACTGGGTTTGTTGTTGTTGTTGGTTTGGTGGTTTGTTTGTTTGTTTATTAAATGCTTGAACAAGTACTAAATAACTGGCCTGAATCAAACCCACACCAGAGGCTGTCAGAGCCTCTGGGGAGATCTGGCTGCTGAGTTGCCATTAAGAACGCTTTGCAGAGCAATGTAGGTTGAAGTTTTTCCAGAACGGCCTTTCCAGACGTGCTCAAATCGTTCTGCTATTTTACTGAACTTCTCCCCTTTCAGCCTCCTACTTACTTCTGACAAATCACTTTCAAATAGACCAGCAGTCCAGATCAATTGCCTGGAAGGTTAAAGCTGAAAATTAAGGTTTAAATAAAATGCAAAGGTTCAAACTCTGCAGTATTCTACAGTGTTACCGGTACAACCCCCTCCCCTGTCAATAATATCCTGAAGTCCAAAACTAGAGCTTGATTTCTACGAGCCCCACCCGCAAAACTGTGTGATGAATGGCAGTTCAAGTTACAGATGTACTGTACAGTAAAAGCAATTTAAGCATAATCAATCAATCCTTCTATTACTTAAGCTGACTGAAACAAATAAAGCAAGCCAAGTAAAAGTAGATATCTGGCTTCTCTTCCTTCTGCTTCATTCACTGTAATTATCCTTTTTAATTCAGAGTAACAGAAATGTAAGAACTACTTGTTTCCTAGATGTAAGAGAATAAACACATTTCCACAAGGAAGCAAAAAAATCAAACCAAAGCAACACAACACACAAGCCCTCCCTAACCTGAGAAGTTCTGTATTGTTTTATTCCTATAGCTACCACTAGCCCTAGTTCCAGGTCAAGACCTCCTGAGGTAAATCAATGATCTATTGCCAGTTTCTTAAACGTTTATACTTGTGCCTTCTGAGCTAGTAATGGAATAGAAGATGAAGCACAACTAACTGAGAGCCTCGTCTCTATAGGAGAAATACGGTGCACCACTCCATATCCAAATACTGTTCAACCCCCATTATAACGATCAAGAGTTGCAGATGTACTTCAGAAATGGCAGCAACAGGAGGAGTCCATATTCCACGGGCCGAGAATACAAGACTTGCATAATTACACACACAGAGACATGAGGCAGCTCGAAGGCGAAGTAAAACAACAAAGCCAGGAACAAAAAGTACACCTGAGGGATTTCTTGTTCTTCGCTCTGTGTCTAATCACCATCAGAGCACACAGCAGCTGTCCTGGGGAGAGGAATAAAGTCCTCATCCTCTCTGCTGAACAGCACATTTACATCATGTCGACAAATACAAAATAAGCTCTGCCACACTCCCAAGAAGCCAGATGAGAGTGTCAAGCCCAAGCTGGCACATTCCATCCCAAAACAGGGATAACATTTTACCCCCAACACTGCGCTGAGCACGCAGCTCCCACATCTGCCCGAGCTGTTGGTTGGGTTTATCTCCTGCACAGCAAGCCAGCTGCAGAAAGATACTGAAATTCCGAAACAAAAAGATAAAAATCCAAGATGACCAGAGGTTAGAGCAGAGAATTAAAGCAACAGTGAGTACAACATCAGCTCTGTTACAAAACAAGGTGATTTCTGTAAAAGACTGCAGGATTTGAGTGTAGCAAAGTACTTAAACAGGAAGAGTGAGGTGAAGGTCTTGTGGTTGTCACCACATATTCCAAAACTTTCATCACACCAAACCACTCCTCTAACTGCTTTTTGACGGACATTGTACATATTAGAGCGACTAGCATTCAAATTTATTGTCATACTTTAGAAATAGAGTGAACAGACTGGAAATATCTTTAAAATTCAACAGAACACAAGGTTCTGCCTTAATTAACAGAGCCTTATATTTTTTTTCCTTTTGCACAGAAAAACAGATAATATTAAAAGGAAATCTGAGATCTGGGGAGCAGGGTCTAGGGGACAGGATCCTCTACATGCAAGAGTCCTCACAGAAGGTAAAGCAGCACTAGCTGCAGTCATATGAAGAAATCTCTCAGACTGATGGTTTCCTTCCTCTGCAAGTGGCTAATCCCACCTAATAGTTGAATTAATTCTTAATCATAACAAATTGAAATACAGGCTGGCTTCTCTGAACAAGGTTAACAGGTTACAGACCCAGCTTTTTCCTGATGCATTGGTTATACAGTCAGGTCTCCAAAAGTAACAGGCAGCAAACGAGCAACTCCACTCCCCATTCCAATAACAGCATGTTCCTATGTCATATTTTATACTCCAGGACAAATATACCTGCTCCTCTTCAATTCTGCGCTGTAGCGTTTCAATGTAGTGCTGTACGGCCATGTAAATAAATCTGTACTGTGCTTCTGTCTGAACCATTCCTGACCGCTGGGATCTCACCATCTGGATGGTCTTCGGAACATCGATATCACAGTCCACACCTGGCGAGAAGAATTATTATAGTGTTAAGAGTAGTGAAATAAACTTTGTCTTTGGAGGAGAGATTGGCCTCATCTTCCAGCAGAACACAGCAGTAAGATTGCTAACATTTAACATGGAGGATTCATCCTTGACTATTAACACGTACATCTGTAGAACTGTAGCATCACGTGGAAGACTGTCCTGGGGGAGAAAACAGCATCACATCATCTATTTGCAAGGTGGCTTTAAATGCAACCTAGCTCAGCATCCATGCTGAGTTAGTGTTTATGGCAGTTTATACATAAATACAACACCGTTCTCCAACATCAACAGCCACATCAACAGCCACACACTCGCGAGTGATTTAAAAACAAAACCAGAAAAATAAATTATGAAAATAAGAACAACATAGCCAGACTCCTGGCTAATCCTCAGCTGAAAGTTTTCATTATGCTGAACTGGTGCAGGGTTTCAGCACTTCAATCAAAGAGGAATGAGCAAGTCTCTTCTATGCCAAACACACACACCTGGTTTGTAGCATCACTAGAACCCTCTATTCGATCACCACTCCCATTGTCTTACTGTGATGTATCTGTCAATGTCCCACAAGAAAATAAAAGGGAGGGGAACCTACCTTTTTCTCTGATGATGTCAATAAGAATATCAATCACGATGAAAGTTCCTGTTCGCCCAATCCCAGCACTGTAAAAAGGAGAAAAAAAACCAAAGAGTTAATCGTTTCACTCCTCCTGAACAGACACCAGAACACCAGCCCATGTAAGAGTCTAAACTAACAGACATTAGACTTCCAAATTACAGCCAGTCAAACCAAGCCCCACAGCCAAAAGTAATTAGAGACTTAATCAATTTAACACAGAAGAGACAGAAGCCATCAAACACCTCAGTGTTTATTAACATTCTTGAATCAGAAAGAAACTACAAGGTCGGATTTAACATTTCCTTGCCTTATAAAAAGTATTTCATTTGTAAGCCAAGACTGAGGAGAGAGCACTGACAGGAGGTGGGACAGGATACTAGAATTTCCATGATGCAGCAGCCAAAATTTATCTAGCCAAGATGGTACTACTTTCTTACACAACATCAGAAATCATTAAATTTTTATTCATACAGACATGCACGCTCTGAAAGACAGCCTGCTTCGAAAGTAGTCATTTGACACCTAGCTAGAATACCTCATTTTGCAAAACAGAAGGCACAAACACCTTGACAGATCAAAGTCTGAGTTGCTCTCGGGAAAATTTGTCTTCTTCTAAACCTTTTCGGCTCCCCCCACCAAAAAAATAAAATAGTTTTTTAAAAAAAGACACAGAGAGTAATAGCAGGGGAGGCCCAGTGCACCGGCATACCTGCAGTGGACCACAACTGGTCCCGCATCAGAAATGCTCTCCTGCTTATGGTGCACCTCCTCGAGGAAGTCGAGTACCCCGCCAGGGTCACTGGGGACTCCGTGATCAGGCCAAGTTCTGAAGTGATATTGCCAGACTGTTCTCTCCGTGTTCCCCTGGAAGGAAGAACGCCAACACGTGAAAACGCAATCCTTCAGACCAAAATCCAGCTGAAAACATTCACGTGGCAAAGCTGTGTCAGACCAGAAGGTGGTTTATCCAGCCTGCTGCCCAGTATCCGTGGTACCACAGCTCTCAGAGGAGGGCACAAGCCAGAGCTCTTCCTGGCCCAACAAGTCAATCTCACCTCCTGCCTCCTCAGCTCCCTTTCTCCCATCCAGTTATTTCCAACAACATTTCCATCCTTGCCTTTAGAAATCACAGCAAAGTTCTGTCTGAGGGCGACCAACAGCGAGGGACCTTCATCTGTCACATTTGCACCCAGCAGCAGTTCCCTTACACACCTCGTCCTACTCAGTTCCATCCCACGGACATATCAGTCTAACACATTCTGCTTATTTCCTTCTTACACAAGTTTTTTTGTACCTTGATCCAAACTGCTCCTTAACAAGGAAGGGTGTTTCCACACTAGTTCACTGTTTCCTTTCTCATTTTTTGTATTCTTCCCTTAAAAGTTCTTCCTACATACTGGACCCACACACAACCATTTTTTTCCTAGTGCGACCATCTCCACGAAAGGGAGCACACGCCTAGCTAGACTGAAATGTGATTTCCAAAAAGCACATTCCCTCCTTCCAGGTTTCCTCAGAGCTCTGCAGCCACACATCTTCTGCCAAAAAGTGCTTAGGTATAAGAATCTTCAATTATCCCAAGGACAAAGAGAAAGATGTATGGAACTAAGCCTGGAGCTTCAAAGGAAGAGTCAGAGCTCAGTTTATTAGTCTCTTAATGCTTTTATTGATTCCAAAGAAACTGCCTAATTGTGTATTTTTTTGTGTGTGATCTGCAGCCTAAACTGAAAGGACAGAGTTACTGACATACTTACTTGCCCAACTTTAGAAAGCTTAAGTTCTCTTAGTGTGTAATCGTGTGCCGCACTCTCCTTAACATTCCTAACACGCATAACACCGTATTCCTTTAGCGAATATTCGTCAGGCCAGTACTTGACACACTTACTCTGCAAGATTAAAAAAAAAAAAAAAAACAGTAAGAAAAAAGGTTGGTTCATAAACTGGTTAACAAACACATTTCTGAAGCTTTCGTTTCTGATTCACTATCAGGAGCTAAAATTTAATCAGTCAACCCTTATAAAGGGAGACCTGATGATATCATAGGACTGTACCCTCAGTTCCCACAAGCACCAATAAAAAGGACACTCAGTACCTTCCAGGTCTCCAAAGATCAAATTTGGTGGCACACCAAATTTCAGCACAGAAATCAAAATAACCGAGTCAGTTTTAGTCCCTACTTGCATCCAAATGTCACGACCTTTCCTAAGGCCAGTTTGAGAGTCTTTTTTTTACCTTTCCTCTTTCAACTTCTTTTGTTGTCATAACGATAACTCGAGAATTCTCCTGGAACACCATCCTCCAAAAATCATTCACTGTGTTCTGTAGGCAACCTTGAGTAGCAATGTAGCTTTTTTTTGGCTTTGAGTTGTTGCACTTCGTTTCGAACTCAGGCTAGAGAAAAAAAACAAGGGTGACAAATGGTTACAAGATTTAGGTGAGTATGTTAAAGAAGAGACAGGGGCTGTGCCAACAAGATTCCTAGAGGTAGGAGAACACTTACCATAATAATATTAGCATTGATATAGTCTGAAACGGGTTCATTTGGATCACCATCATGTAGAACAACTCTGGTATGATCAACTGGAAGAAAATATATGTATGTTAAGCGTTTGCATCCCACAGTTGTGACCACACAGCTGTTTTTAAATATCCCACTGACAGGTATGTTTCTTACTGCTACCGGAAGCTATTAAGTTGTCAAACCCAGTAAATTAGTGGCTAAAATATTCGGCCTTTCCTCTTTCGCCATTTCTTAAAACAAGTGGCAAATTCATAACAAGCTAGATCAAAATAAGCGTTCGTGCCCCCAGTAACTCGTGTACACGGACAAGCACTAAGTCAAAGCAAATGGCTGCTGGATTTGCACCATGCAGTTCTGTACAGCAAATTAATCTTCTTAAAATATAAGCATTCCATTTTGCCAAATAACAGTTTAGGGATGTGACACTTCTAAATGAAAGCTGAAGATAAAACCAATATTTGGGAATCGAAATATCGGTATCTACAAAGTACAAACATTTGAACACAAACTGGAAATTGCATGGGCTAATACTGACAACACAAGAGGTGAAATTAACACTGAAGAGAAGAAATGCACAGTGCTGATTAATTAACCCTGTATTTATGAGCTAAGAAAACAAAGCATAGAAAAGTAGCAGGCTTACATTATAATGAAAGAAATCAATACTTACAGGGTAAAATGTTTTTGTATCTATTTTTGTTTTTGTTTTCTTGACGCTGACCTTCTTTTCGACTATAGAGAAGTTTGCATTCTTGCTGTTGTAAAGTCTAAATGAAAACAGCACAAATAACTTGTTTTAATAAAAGCAGTATGGGCTGTTTCACCATCATTATAGAGATACTTTCCTCACAGAAACGATAATACTTGATTATCAAGCCAGAGAGTCAGAGAAAGAGGAAGGTACTGGATTTCTCCATTTAGACTTTGTCCTGTATTGCTGCCAAGGTGTTCAAGAAACACAGGAGAATGAGTGACAAGGCAAGCTATTTTCCACCCGATAATTACAAATACCTATGAATTCAAATCTTCTTTAAACCACAAACTACAACCAGCAAGTCCTCGTGATACTGTTCTTACCAAGCAGACACAAGTTGGTCCCTTAAAGCTTTTAGCTGTAAAAGGAAAACACATCATTTTGTCTGTGGCAATCACCATCATTAGGTTTTTCTCACCAAGCATAAAAGTTCACAGTACTAGCGCATTTTTCCTTTTTGCTGAATCAGGCAGCTAAGGAGTTAAATTTCCACTGAACTGGCATTAGCTTCAGTACCAATAACGTACCCAAAGCAGCACATCGAGCTGCATTTACATCTCAAGCACAGTGAAAAGTCCTTCAGCAGTCAGCAGCAGAATGTAAGGAATATACTTTTGTCCTTTTTCCAAAACAAAAATCCGTTAGGGAATGCTACGGTATCTTCAAAGGTGTGGATGAGGCAGGTAAAATGCCAGTGTGCAGCCCACCACCACAGCCACGTACCATTGCTTAAATGCTCTAATTATTCCCTCCTACCAACACAAGGCCGTTGCACTAACCCAGTTTTTGCTCGGACTCTCTCATATTGTCCCATTAGGTGAAGAAGGAGGGCAGTAGGTAGCTACAAACAGGATTATTCATAAATCATCCCAGGACAGAAACAATAAAACTGCACGGGGATTTCTCCTGTTGGCAAGGAGCTAATGTCACAGTGCCTGGTTCACAATTAATACAACAGGGACAACAGCAATCCCGAATTTCACAGCCATGCTGCTCAGTAGCAGATCTCCCTCCTTGCAACAAAGCTGGAGGTACCAGAATCTCTGTCTTTGTTCCAAGTTTTAATCCCCAAAGCAGCACTGGCCTGACTAAAATGGACACTCAGGCTTTGGAAGCTGCTCCCCTTGTTATTACCACCCTCAACACTCTTGCAGAGATTTTTACTTTAAAGCTTGGGCATGTCGGGCGCATTTGTTCACTTCTATTTCAGCCTGTTAGTGCCTCACCTGGTGACCTTGGACAATTAGGCTCATCCTAAAGACAGAGAAACCAAAGAACAAAAGCAATTGAGGAGAGCTGTGAGACTTTTTGCTTCTGAAGTGAAGACAGAAAGCAGATCCCCGTAAAGCATCGCTCGCTGCTACAAGCAATGGGCAGAACAGCACTTTGCAGCCAGCTCATCTCTCGCCACACTGCAAAGAACCTTTCAAGTGCCATTAGCTCAGAGGACCTTTATATAATATTAAGACTTCTGAGTCTCAGCCAAGTGAAATGCCAAGCAAAAGAACCAAAAGGCTAAATTTTGCTAGCAGGTTAAAAAATGGCAACAATTAAGTGCGTGGAAACTGTAGCTTCAAACACATTTTCACTTCATACAGTTAATTATTATTGCTTTGAGCATCTCTAAGGAGAGACCCACGAGAGGCAGCGACTTCTAACAAGCCCATTAAGAGATGTACACAATGCAATAATAAATCTGAAACACAGCCCTCGATTTCACAACAACATCCAAGCATTAAGCTCACCAAACAGCCATTTTTCAGAAGCAAAAACATTACAAGGACTGTCAACATTTCGGTCTAGTGGTTCATGGGACAAGAGGTACATTCTTAAATATGCCTGAAGACAAGTAATTTATAAGCACCATCTGGGCTGCTAAATCACAAGCAGCCTAGGCAGAGATCCACAGACAACCTGGAGTTTGCCCTCCTGCCACCAAGACTGACAGCTGTAGCTTACCTGAGGTGGACGAAAAAGCACGATGCTAAAACTGCTATGAGATTGCTTCATTTCCAAAAGCACAGCGGAAAAAAAATAAGGTTTAGCGCTGACCTCACAACCAGCAGTGAAGGGGAAAGAGAAGTAGAGTGTCTCACAGGTAAAATCTTTCATTTCTTACATTTACTTTCTCTGTAATACTTCTGGGTTTGCTAGCAAACAGTCTTCTTCAGGAAAGTCACAAGAGAGGAAAACACCTTACTCCTAAGGACCAGCTGAGAAATCCATTACAAGACAAGCTTATTCAACCAGACCAGAGGTCAGAAAAGAAGTTGTGTCAAGTAACAGTTTAGTCATATTTTGACAAATCAACAATCCATTCCTAAATGCACTGCACAAGAGTGCTTCCCTCAAGAAAAAAAAAAAAAATCCCATAGTTTCTAGTGCGCCAGCACTAACTACAAGAAGGGAAAGCCAACAGGGTACACTTCTTCCTTTTTATGCCCTCTAAATAAGAGTAAGGGATGCTTTGAGTTGCCAGGGAAGCCAACAGACACTCTTTGCTTGGTTGACTTGCATATCATAGAATCACAGGATGGTTTGGGTTGAAGGGACATTCAGAGCTCATCCAGTGCCACCCCTGCCATGAGCAGGGACATCTTCAGCAGCTCAGGTTGCTCAGAGCCCCGTCCAGCCTGGCCTGGGATGTCTCCAGGGATGGTTCATCCACCACCTCTCTGGGCAACCTGGGCCAGGCTCTCACCACTGTCAGCATCCAAATTTGTACGTTCAGGCTAAAACACACTGATCATAGGCACAATCCATGTGACTGTGCCATGATATGATAAAGCATACCACTAATTAGTCTTTGGAAAACACATTTAATTCCCACATGCAAGTTTCAGCCATTAGAGCCAGTGTGGCTGATCCCCCTGCCCCGTCAGGCCCCATATCAAAATTCACGTGTTGAACTCTGCAAGAAGAGCAATCCAAAGTTGAGGCCAGGCTTTCAGGCAGGTTCCCAACTGATAGATGAGAGCTGTTCCCCACCCTACTGTCAGGAGTCCCAAATCCTCAGCAATGGCCAGAGTGGCCTCTCCTGCCTCCCTTCCCCTCCACGTGGGACCCTGAGCATCCAGAAGTGCTGGGTCAGGGACCGTCCCCACACTGGGGAAGAAAGAGGATGAAGCTTAATCCTCATTTTATTATTTCCCCACTGCCATGACCTCACCTGCTTATCCACATTCATAGTGAAATGTGTTACCTCTTTGGTAAGACTCTTCTGCTTTTCATGGATTTATTTTTCTCCTCCTGACAATAATCTCAGAGCAGACTGGACAGTACCTTCCATTAATGAGTATGTCTGATCAAAAAAGAGTTTCTTCAAGAATAGTTGCTTTGCAAAGCCGTCACTATTCAAGAAGTTTCTCAAAAGAACATCACACAGCCAAACCCAGCAGCTCTATCACAGATCAGGACTCTCCAGTTTCCTGTTGCCATCTGCTGGTAGAGTTCCAGACTCCACTGTGATTTTCTTCATGTGTGGTATAAACCAGTCCACTAGATTTAAAACACTTCTGAGCTTTCGACCACTGTGTGCATACAAGTTGCTAAGTGATCCCAGTTATCAGAGAAGGGTTAGGACCCAGGCTAGACTCGAGTAGTTTGGAATGCGTTGGTTAACACCCATAATTAATTTGCTCTACTTTAGAAATTAACAGTTTGAGCTGATCATTTTGCAAGCAGACACTAGAGTGAAACTGGTAAAATTTTAACACGTGCTATACCTGACAGAGGAGATGGGAACAAGAACATGGATCTGAAGTGACAGAGAGGGAGATGAGGAAATGTCAAGAAGGCAGTAACAAACCTAACGTTTTAGTAGTTTGGAGAATTAATACCAGAACACTTGGAATGTAATGAAGTACCTCAAATTCTTCCCAGAAACCCTGCTTGACTTTATCTGTAGTCTCTGCTAGCTTGCTTAGCTCTCGCACTCGGCTTTCAATCTCTGCAGCATTAATACGGGTAGTATTCAGAGGCTAAAAAACATAGAAATATTAAACAAAGGTATAACAAATGACAAGAAGGTGGTTAAAGCACAAATTCTGTACACAGAATGTATTTTATACAGGCGATGCTAGGATCCAGGCATCTATTTGGACTTCAAAACTTTACAATTCGTAAAACAAAGGGCAGTGAGGTTAGAGAGAAAGGAGGTGGGGAACAACTGCTTTGAGATAAAATCTCACAGCTGTTCTTCAATACATTGTCTCATTTTTGAACTAGTCCTGCAATCGCTATGGACCACGATGCAAAACGAAGTTCTGCATGCAGAGACACAAGTCTGTCCCTTCACAGGCACATAAAAATTGTTCCCATTTAAATGACCGACTTCATCATCCAGTTTCACGAAGTATAGCTCTTAATTTTCCCATTGGGAAAGAAAAAAAAAAAGATGTTTTGTAGAACATATGGAAAATCCTGCATTTCAACAATACATGCTGAAGATAACAAAGCTTAGTGGTGTCTTGTCTATTCACTCACCTGCTTGAGTTGCAATACTGTGCCCAAAGTTTCCACCATTGGGTTCTTCTTGTAATGTTCCACTAGATCTGTCAGAGAGTCAAATTTCTCCCCTCCACCAACATCGTATTTTAGATCCTTGAAAGACAGGTGCTCATTAAAATAAACACACTTCATAAAACAAAGTCTACACTAATATAACCTTTAGGCTAAGCTACCTAGGAGAAATTCTCTTTAAAACCATGTGTAGAAGAATCTCATAAAATCCTTCTGCTAAGGGATGGTAGAACCTTAACTAGAAGAAACACATACACAGTATGGAGGACATTATCTTTTTTGCCATCTAATTGAAAATCAACTCCATAAACTGACAAGAGAAACAGCTACACTCAGATGGATCTGTTTGTCCAATTACTCATATTTTTATATTTTATCCAGGAGGCTGCAACTCACTGAAAGAGATTCATGAACATGAAAGGCTCCATCAGGAGAGGGTTTGAGACAGATTTCTTACGCAATTCAAAGCAAATCTATTAGAAGGTGCTTGACAGGATAGTGACATGATTCAGTCAGGCAAGCAGTCAAAAAAAATAAAACACTAATAGAATTTTGATGCTATCAAATTATTTAAATCGATCAAACAGATGATACACAGCACAAGGAACACCACAGAGAAAGGGGAAACGTGTTCAGCTCTGTAATGACGCGCAAGACGTTCCTCCCGTTACAATAAACCCGCTGCCCTGTTAAAGGAGCTCGCGCTTCATCATACCTGGCAGTGAATCATGACATGTGTCACTTTAGATTTCCCATCATTACTCTCTCCTTTATCATCTCCTGTCCGGACAGACAGAACAAAGTCCCCAGGGTGGCTTTGACTCTCGCGCACAAGAAAGCTTCCATGTTTTCCTTTTTCTGTCAATAGTTTTTCAGCTTCTCTTCCAGAGAGATGCCCATGAAACCACCTTTAAATAAAGATGTAGACAGGTACCCTACTTGTCATTCCAGCCATGGCTGAATCCGCTTGTTCTAAATATTCATAATAAAGTAAAATGCTTATTTACACTGAACAACAACATCCAGGTCCACAGAAAGCCTCAGAGTTTATAAAAACAAAAAACAAACCAAGCCTTGGAAGTGTACTTGTACATACACACAAGCGATTACGGAAACACTCCAAAGCGAGCACTTCCATAAGCACCAAAATTTGCCTTTCACATAAGCCTCAAATTAAGCTTTGATTTGGATCGCATGTCATTCACTTTCTTACACCCATGTCTACTGCTGGAAAAGTTGTATAAAGTTATGCCCAGAAATATCCTTGGGAATTTTTTACAGTAATAACAGCTGCAGGAAGCTTTAGGGGAACTTCTATAACAAAACATTCTCCCAGTAAAAATAAAGGGAACTATGCCCTGGTTTTTAGTACTGTATCACACCAGGAAGAATGCTGAAGAAAACAGGTTCTGGGGCTTAGATTGTTCTACCTTTTAATCCTGTTTATTAGATTACTTTGCAAGTAACCTCACTGAA
This sequence comes from Pampusana beccarii, assembly GCA_013399365.1. Lineage (NCBI taxonomy): Eukaryota > Metazoa > Chordata > Aves > Columbiformes > Columbidae > Pampusana > Pampusana beccarii. The sequence continues at coordinate 594,164 of VWYH01002951.1, read as the reverse complement.
ATCAGTGGGAGCACTTTTAGTACAAGACAGTGGCCACACTTTCATCAAACGAAAGCTGATTGCAGCGTTAACACGGATAAAAAACATATTTATTAAGACGTGCATGTTTCACCACTATTTCTCTGACCTTTCAGATGTAGGATCAGCGCAGTTGAGTGGATATTTCAACTCTATAACATCTCCATTCTTCTCCTTGAGCTGTCCATGATGTTCCATATAATACTGGACTAACTCAGCCAATGTAGCAAACTTCTCTCCTCCATAGAGATCATAGTAGTCTCCTGTGTTCTGGATCTTGATGTGGGTGACAGCTCCAGTTCGTCTAATATTTGAAAACAAGAAAAAAAAAAAAAAAACACAACACACAAATCAGCTGATTTCCAATCAATCACTTTTATAGTTAGTGTTCTGTTGTCTGAGTTACAGAAATCCATACCGATATTTGCATCACTTTCCAACTGAAAAATTGCAGAATAGCTAAGCTAGGGCACCCCTGAATTGCGCTTCAGCCACGTTTCAGTGGCTTGGAGAAGGGGAAGCAACTGCCCAACAGTCAGGAAAAACAGGAAAAAACTTAGTTCTGTAATGAAGGGATCCTTGAAGCCAGCGTAAGCTCTGTGGCCTCACAATCTCCCAAGAAATCCCTCAGACCTCCAAGAATTGCACACACGAGCACAAAGGGTGAGGAGAAAAGAATTTGGCATTCTCAAGATATCCCTCAGAGTTTGTTTGTCCTTTCCCTAGAATATCACGCTAACCGCTATGAGCTCTCCTTCAGTAAAGAGTTGCCTTTGCCTGCACTAAGACATTTGCTCCCGCAGTATTAAGGAAGAATAGCTCTCCGAAAGAGTTCTCGTTTGTTCAATGAGGCCCCTTACGTCAAAGGCATCCCAGGAGCATTCTTCTTATCACCAATCCCACTTTTCTCTTTTCCTTTATCTACTTCCTCCTGCTTCCTCCTTTCCCCATCCCCACCACTATACACAGTGTCAGGGGATAAGTGTCACAAAAAGCCAATTTTGGAAGCAGTTGCCCTTCAAAACCTGCTGATTTTTCCTGTAAGAAAAGAATCTGGACAGCATTTTCTTGCATGTGCTTGGTCAGTAATTCACATCATCTCTGGTACTTTCAGATAGTTATCAAACAGATTTTTAAAGGGCTAAAGGTAATGCTGTTATCAATCTACTTCTGCACTCCCTTTACTTTTTCTGTCTCTTTGCAGAATCAGAATTGGCCACCCTCCAACCCATAGTTTCCCCAAGTTGGATAGAAGTATTTATGAACCTCTTCTCTGAAAATGGGAGCAAAAAAAAAAAAGGAGGAAAAAAGTGAACAACAGACTAAAAAGCGATCCATGCATTCTTCCACCTCTTCCAAGTAGTTCATTTCCACTCCTTCCCCATGGAACAGCATCAAATGCAGACTCTTACCAATTTGGGGAGAAAGAAAAAAAAAACAGTTCAACTTACCTAACAGAGAGTGTGAAGTCTCCTGGGTTACTTTTGCTGGGCCGTGCCAAAAAACTGCCATCAACTCCTCTTGTTAACAGTAGGTTTTCTGCCTCCACCCCAGTAATATTTGGATGAAACCATCTATAAAAGGTTAGAAATAAAAGAGTGTTAATAAATAAACAGAAGATCTTCCAGCTTTCAGAGTTAACCAACATGACAAGACTAAATAAAACAATCCAACCACTTCAAAAGCAGGAAGTACTGAATTCTGTTCCTCAATTAATGTCTATCTTAGCAGAAAGTATAAATTGTTCATTTCATATTACATTGCAATTTTACATACCGGCAAGAGACGCTTTGTAAGTAAAAGAGATATATCTATACCTATTCAGACTGCTTGGATTAAAATGACATTAAAGAAAGGCCTGCAACACAAATAGAGATCACAAGTTGCGCATTTTCCTTACTCCTGGAAGACAGGACAGACAAAGAAACTGAGATACAATCAGGAAAAAGACAACAAAACATTGAAATGACACTTGACAACACTTGAAAGGCTAAAGATTTGAGAAAACCTCATGCTTTAGGGCTCAGGCTGACCACCACTTGTGGACAGCCTATTCAGTTGCCCCGTGTTCTTCCACAAGAGATGGTGGTGCTGAGCGCTGCCCAACACGGGAGCAACGCTGTGTCTCCTACCTACCACGGCAACGTTTCTGGCCCGAATATATCCCGCTTAAATACAAACCCCGAGGAATCTCATCTCGATATTCACCACCCACAAACAACCTTCTGAACGCCGGCAGTGCCTTGCCAAAGGAGAGCTCTATATGGTCCTTATCAGAGCAGCTCCGGGTCCCCTCCTATGGCATTCACATTTAAGAGAATTATTCTTAGCTGTTCCGTTAACACATCTGCGTTTGCTCTTATCTATCACTGAGAAGTTTTATTGCACTCCTGCAGAACCACACCTGTGTGTTCTGGATGAAAGGAGTTTTTAATGAGGCACGATTTCAGAAGACAAACTTAAAATAAAACCCAAGCACCGCACAGACCAGGGACAGAGATGTGAACACAGCGACTCAGAACTCTTTCAGTGCCTTTGTCAGGCTTGGCTTTCGCAATTAAAGGATGGCTTTTATTTTTCAGAGTTGCCATAAATCAGATACAAGGCAGGGCACAAGGGAAAATGCAGATCCATATCTGCAGAAAGAACAGGGGCTGCTCCGCTTTGTACACGAGGTTCTTGGTTTTTCCAAAGGAAAGCAAAACGTTATGGCAAAAGGCTGTGCAGCCCATCTCATTACAGATCTAAGAGTGCTATAGCTAATAAAAATTGCATAGCATTCCTGCTCATTCCTCCTACAGTCAGCATTTTCAGGCTAAATTGCTAAAACAGCAAAATATGTGAACGCCTGTCTAAATTTAGGGTTATTACTTCGATGGTTTCAACAATTCCTTCTATACTGAAAAGCTGCCAACATTCCTCCCAAAGCCTTACCTGGCCTGCTCCCTTTGGGCATCGATTCTCATGGAAACATTCTGAAGAGTTTTGGAGTATCCAAACCTCTAATAAATCATTCAAATGGAAATTAGGATTATTTAGGTAGCAATTCCACTCCAGAAGTAAAGGGTTCTTCTTGTTAATCTTGCCTTTTTTTTTCAGTTAAGGATATTCTGCTTGCACCAAGAAAATCTAGTGAATAGCGCCATATCTTTAACTGAAGAACAACAACTCAAAATCAAACCTATGCAGCACAGGTCATGAAAAAAATATATTAAAAAATACTTCCAAGCTATTACAGCAAATGGGAATGAATTAAAAAATAATGCTACATCTAATGACTGCTCAAAGGTCAAGGAAAGTTCTGGTTTGATGCAGTCCCATAAAAGAAACTGCATAAGCATTGGCACCTGGGGTGAACTGAACAGTAAATAATATATTTCAGAAAATGACAGGTTGCTCTGCAGAAGCTCATAATAGATTTACCACACTTCCACCTCCAAAATTTTACTTCCATTAGGAGAAGAAAAAAAAAAAAGTGCAGCAACACTTTGAACAGTTTATAAGCTTTTCAAATACATACTGGGTTCAAGAGATGTCTTTGCAAGTTTTTGAGTTTATATCCAAGTGTATAAACATACAAATGAGGAATTATTTGAATCAGCCCTACAAATTTATTATATGGTGGCATTCTATAAGCTTTAATTAAAAGAATATATTCTGTGTCTTGCCCTAAAACCTACCACGTCTGGAAGTAACTGTACACTAGCTGTTAAAAGATGGAAAATAACAGAAACATAATTATTTAATGAGCAGAAGGGAGTACAAATAACTTGCACTTAAGACAGGTGAAAAAGATGATAGATGGTTTAAAAACAAGTCTCACCCCCAACCTCTTGCCAAAGAGGGCAAAAAGTAAGTAAGTGTAGCAAAAGCAAAGCTACATCTGGGAGAACCATGGAGTTTATTGCACTTTATGTAACTTTTTTTCTAATGGCAACTTGTCCTCCTGCTCTCTCAGCTCCGTATTTTTGGCTTTGAGTGGGAAGCTGCATTTGTCAGCGGCTCCAAATAGAAAAATGGGGGTGTTTGGGATCTCTGTGCAGCGGTTCCGGCCCGGCGATGGAGACGCTTCATTTGAAGTCCTGCCATCACATGCGTGCGTTTGAACCTCGGGGGCTCCATCCCTTCCAAAAGCAGAGCAGAGCGCGGAGGGGACCGCGACACCAGTAACACAAGCCCCACAGGGAACTTTCTCCTACACTTCCTTTTATAGGGATGGAATGCATTTTAGAGGTTTTTTTCTGCTTTCCTTCTCCAGCCTCTATCACGAGCAGGTGCAGAGGCCATCCCAAGCAAAGGACATCACAGTCAATAAATATAATCAAGAAAGTCACACTAATTAAACTCGCTGTCCTCACTGTGCCCAGAACACTCCTCGCGGCAATGCTGATGTGGGGGTTCAGCAGCACATCACTCCAAATCCGTCATTAGTTTTCAGTAAGATTAAAATGTTGGCAGAGAGTAACCAGTGAAATAGTGAGGGTCTCATTTACAAAACTAAAGGGATATCAGCTGAGCAGGAAACCTTTTGTTAAAAACTAATACGTGGTAGGAAATACAGCCTTGCTACAATTCTCTCTCTCTTTTATTTTTTTTTTGTTAGCATAATCCACAAAAGATCAGTGGGGTCTGTGTTTTATAAGTCTCTCATTGCCAGCATATTTCTCTCCTACTAAATTGAAGAGAAAAAAAAAAAATCAATACAATTTTCCAGGTCATGATTGGGCTTTTCTAATCACCCTTCCAAGAGCAGGAGAGATTAAATCAGTTCTGAGTCTCAGCTGTTACAACTGTAGCATTCAGGGAGGTGGTGACTGGTAGTTTAATTACTCCTATTTATAGGCTCACCAGTTTACATTTCTCATTTTTTTCTCATTCTCCTTCACAAGTTACAATTTAAACTTCTAAGCAGAATAAGATCACTCCTCTCAAGTTTGCAAGTGTTTTGAAAAGGTCACTTGTATTTTGTTCTGCTGTGTGAGTAGGGACATTCAGAAAACCCAACACACACCAGAGATCCTTCACAAACTTTAGAAGACCCCAAATCCAACTATAAATGGACATGGACTGGAAACCAACCCATCTCGTTTCACCATCTTAAGCAGAATGAAAAAGAGGACAGTCCAGTGCTGAAAAATTTATACTTTAATAGATATTAGAGATGTATTGAATGTCAGAATAGGTATGTTGGATAAGAATAGAAACATCTTTTTCCTTCTTATGACAGTAACTCCTCTGAAGTCCAACATTTACATCAAGTTCTCAGCCCAAAAAGGATGGCTAAAAGAAGACAAACACTACAAAACATTAAGGACAGTGAGAAGCTACAACAAACAAAACAGATTCAACTGTTTATCATCCTGATTTTGCAGCACCACAAGGCTTTGAAATTAGACCAAATGCTGGTAATAGAGAGCGCAGGTCAACCCCACCTGGAGTCAATTTTGCTGTGGCAGCTCTGGCCCCTGCACAGGGGTCAGCAGAGCCCGAGGCCAACCAGCCCCTTACCCACCGGCCCCAGCTCCACAGGGAAGGGCATCCTCCCCAGTGCTGGCTGGGTGAGGGTCTGCTCGGCTGGGAAAGTGAGACAAGGCACGGGGAACACAGAACCACAGAATGGTTTGGGTTGAAGGGACCTTCCCAGCTCCCCCAGTGCCACCCCTGCCATGACAGGGACATCTTCACCAGCTCAGGTTGCTCAGAGCCCCGTCCAACCTGGCCTGAGATGTCTCCAGGGATGGTTCCTCCACCCCCTCCCTGGGCAACCTGGCCCAGGCTCTCACCACCCCCAGTGCTGTCGGGGAGTAGAATGAGCCAGGCCCCGACGGGAGCCGCAGCCCCACGGCGCTGGGAGCAGGAACATCCCGCCCCGGGGACGGGGAGCGGGGCCGGGACGCGGCTGCAGGCAGCGAGGGGGGCGCTGCCCCTGCGCCGAAGCCGCGGGAGGCCCTGCCCGGCCAGCTGGTCACGGGGAGCGGGCGCTGAGGGGCCCGAGCCCTGCGCGCCCCGGGGACAGACGGTCCCTGCCCCCCGCCTCCTCCCCCCTCCCCCGGGCTCGGCGCCGCTCGCTCCCGCCTCACCTCCGCGATGTCATTTTCTCCCGTGGCCCCGGCGGGTCGCGGTGCGCCCGGCCGCCCCCCTCGACGGCCGCCTCTCACATGGGGTCCCCCCGGCGCGGGCCGCGGGCTGACGGGCGCCCTGAGGGAGCCTGAACAACGGCGGCCTCGGGCCCCGCAGGCACACGGAGCGCGGCGCGGCCCGCCCTGCGTCACCCTCCCGCTGCGTCATCAGGCTGCGCCGCCGGCCCGCCCCCGCCTCCTAAGGAAAGCACACGGGGAGCGGGCGGGCTCGGTGGCAGCTGCCACGGGAGAAGCGGAGCCTGGTCCCGTGAAGCTGGTTGGGGAGGGGGGAGGGGTGGAGCGTTACCTCGGCTGTGCCTGAGCTAGAGAGAGGGTCAGGCAGCAGCAGGGCCGCGATCCCCGCTCACGGAGCCGCTGGTCACCACGCAGCCTCCTCCGAGGTGGAACGCGGGTGTCCGCTGTTGCCCCCTCCCCGGTGACCCAGGACTGGCCGGGGCAGAGCGTGACTCGCCCAGACTACAAGTCCCAGCGTGCTCTGCGGCCGACGCGGTGACGTCAGACGCCGCGCTGTCTTTAGGCCACTGGTACCCGGATGTAGGTCCCTTTCCCTCCCCGGAAGGTAAGGATGGCGGAGTGGCGGCGGGCAGGGCCGGGACCCAGCGGCCGCCATCCGCCGCCATCTGCCCTCGGGTGGCTGTGGTGGGCTCACGGGCCCGGCCCGGCGCCCTCGGGGAGAAGGCGATGGGGTCCGGAGATCGATATGGGGCGGGGGTGGAGCGGGAGGTTAAGCCGCCTCCGGCGGGGCCAGGCCGCAGTTGGCTGCGGGGTCAGGCTGGGCCTCACCGGCCGGGCCGACACCTCCCGAAACGCGCCGCGGCCCGGCTGAGGAGCGGGAATTGGGGCTGGAGATGGAGACCTCCGCAGGGTAGCGGTAGCCTGGGGAGAGCCGGCGTAGCCCTGCGGTGTGGCGGGGCCCAGCAGGACGGGGGTTATCCCGAGCCCGGGGTGGCTGTGAACCCCCTGGGGACAAGAGGGCAGCTCCGGTGTCAGCGTCTGTTCGCGTTTTCTTGGGCTTCCAGCCAAGCGCTTGGATGTGTTCGGTGAACTTGGAGCTGTAACGTGGAGCATTTGGTGTGACGGGTGGGTGTGCAGCAAGCAGAACGGCGTTTCACTCTGCAGTTCTTAGAATAGTGTGAAGAATAAAATTTCAATTCTTTTATTTTGTTTCTGCAGTTTAGACACTCCTCTGCACAGCTTGTAATAAGTCCTAATTTCTGGTTTATTTGGCTCCACAGATGGCGGGCGAGAAGGCGGCCGGTGAGAAAAAGCCCAAGAAGAAGACGGGTGAGAAGGCGCCAGCTGCGCCGAAGGCAACCCAGAAGGATGCGGGTGAGAAGAAGAAGAAGGTGAAGAAGCATCATGCCAGCCGCAACCCTGTCCTGGCGCGGGGGATCGGGAGATATTCCCGGTCAGCCATGTATGCCAGAAAAGCACTGTACAAGCGCAAGTACACTGCTCCAGAAACAAAGGTAGGACAATAACTACTGTGTTTAAATAATCGTGTTTTTTGTGGTGACTTCGGTTTGAAATTTCATCTGTTTTCCATTTTCTTTGCCTACAGATAGAAAAGAAAAAGAAAGAAAGGCCACGTGCGACCATCACCAAGCCAGTTGGTGGAGACAAGAATGGAGGCAGCCGTGTGGTTAAAATCCGCAAAATGGTGAGAAAAAGAACTTGGGTACTGGCAGTTTGATGCTGTTACATGTAACTTTTGATGAGCTGCTGCGCCCCTTGATTGGGGCAAAAGTGGGTTGTCCTCTGCCATTTGTATTGCTGTGCTGAACTGGGAGCATGTGCAGAAATACAGAGCTGGTCTCTGCTTTCACTGTTGTGTAATTGTACAGAAAATACTCAGTGTGTTCCTGAAGTGCAGGTTGCAGCATTAAAAAAATCCTTAAGAAGGGATGAGTAGCAAAAGCTTTCTGTCTCATGGAATACAGGATGATCCAGCATTTTGCTTCTCTTTTTATAGCCCAGATACTATCCCACTGAAGATGTTCCTCGCAAGCTTTTGAGTCATGGCAAAAAGCCCTTCTGCCAGCACAAGAGGCGACTGCGAGCCTCCATCACCCCGGGAACCGTCCTGATCCTGCTGACCGGGCGTCACAGAGGCAAGGTAATGGGGGATGTGGACTCTCAAGGTGCCTTTGCAGCATTTCTGCACTGAAGCTGGTTGGAGGGAGCAGAAGTTCCCTGAACTGGTGTCATGGGACTCTGCTCAGCCACAAGATGTGAATCTGCACATTGTGAATTCCGTGTAAATGCTTTCTCTCATCCTGCTTTTAGGGGAAACAGTCTTTAATATTCTTCTGCACAGAGCTGGAAATAAAACAGGCTAGTCCAGTTGCTTAGACCAAATTAAGAGTTTTCCTGCACTGCAGAGAAGTGTGTAGATTCATGTTGTGTGAACTTTGTGCTGCAGAATGGCAAACCCAATGCCTGTTTCTATTGCTGTTGCAATGAGGGCAAAACTTTGTCTTATGCCACATTTTCATTATTAATCTAATTATCAAGGTAACACTTGATTGTTACAGTAAGCTGTTTTCTTCATCTTAATGATGTTTACTAGCAGATCTCAACCGACATCCTTTATTTTCTTGAATTCTTTGACTCCGATGTCACGTTACTGAAAGGAATGCTGTTCAGGGAAGGAAATCTTGACCACAAGGGAAAAATGCAACTGGGGGATGGCTCTGACCCTGTGATACATTGTGGTGCCCTTCTGGGTTTTGCCTAGTTCTTGTCTTTAACCTGTACAAAGAATTTGGGTGGGATGGCTGTCTCACAGTCCTCTAGAATAGGCAAAGATTAAAAAAAAAAAATCATGCTAATTGGCTTTGTGCAGCCTTGAATGGTGAAGGGTCATGATTTGTCACAGATGTGGTAACTCTGGTTGGTATTTTGGCTCGTGCAATGGTCACTTCTCCAGTTGCACAGTTGCGCCCAAGCCAGGATGGTTTGTCAATGCTTGTACCAGTAAAATGGGCTGAGTGGCACCAGTAAAATGGGCATGGTGCTGCTTCGGTTGCCCATATTTCAGTGCTGTAACCTGAGGACTAATGTCACATTTCATCTCTTTTTCAGCGCGTTGTCTTCTTGAAGCAGCTTGGAACTGGCCTTTTGCTTGTTACAGGTAAAAAACTTAAGAATGATGGGTTTTTTTGGTTTGGGGGTTTTAAGTTCAAGTCTGTCTCTGGGGTTAGTATCGCTACAGATCTGCATGTGGATGGTTTGGTGCATCGTGTGTTCATGTAACTATGCAGAATCGTGTTTTGTGAATTTCCAGGGAGGTGGAGGGGAGATAATTAAGTTCCAATAGCCCTGAAGACATCAGGAGGCATTTTTTGGCTTTTCCAGGGGCTGTGGGAAGGGCTTTGTTGATCAGATTTTAGCTGTAGGCATCTCCAAAGAAACCACAAAAATTCAGCTTAGCAGCAGAGGTGGTCAGGCAAGCTAACCTTGTGTTCTCTTCTGTCCTTCCTCTGCCTTCAGGACCCTTGGCTGTCAATCGTGTCCCTCTGCGTAGGGCCCATCAGAAATTTGTTATTGCTACATCTACAAAGCTTGATATCTCTGGAGTGAAAATTCCCAAGCATCTCACCGATTCCTACTTTAAGAAGAAGAGGCTGCGTAAGCCCAAGCACCAGGAAGGCGAGATCTTTGACACTGAAAAAGAAGTAAGGAACATGATTGTTCATTCTCTCTGAATGTTCTTGTTACCTAAAGCCAGGCTGGTAAGGGGGAAATGCCATGAAACAAATGGACAATTGAATTTTAAGTGGTCCACAATAAAGTGAGGTAATGGCATTAAAATTAATTAATACAGCAGCATTGAGGTAAAGCCATTTTAAATTTGGGGATTCTTTTCTCCTTGTCCCTTAGCAGAACAGCAGCAGTGATTATTCCAGATAAATGTCTTTTTTTAGACCGAGAAACACCTTTACTGGATTGATCCCACCAACAGCATGCTGCTGGTTCAGATATCTGCATTGTAGGCCCAGCAGCGGCTTCAGTTCTCTCAGCCACCTCCAGACTCGTACCACCTTTCCCATATTTAGAACCAATGGAGAAAAGGTTTCCTGAAAATGCTAGAACTCGGGATTTGCCCTGAATTTTCTCATCTCCGTAGAAGAATCTGAAGTCACTCTGCAGGATTTTAACATTATTCTTTGTACTTTATAGAAATATGAGATAACGGAGCAACGCAAGACAGACCAGAAGGCAGTGGATTCGCAGATCCTCGCACGGATCAAGAAGGTGCCTCAGCTCCGTGGGTACCTGCGTTCTACATTCTCTCTCTCAAATGGAGTCTATCCTCACAAACTGGTGTTCTAAGTGTTCTGAAAGCACCACATTAAATTTGAAAGGAAAAAAGAAAGGATTTCTGGTGTCTTCATTGCAATCTGTAACAGAACGTGTTGCACAAGTCTTGCAATGCATCTTATTTAATGGAGAGGAAAACTGGGATATCTGAGGGGATATATGTAGATTACTAGAATTCTGGGTGTAGGGGTTTTATTTTGTTGGTTTGGGTTTGTGATTGTTGGTTTTTTTTAACTTTAGTATAAACAGGAACTCAGCTTTCTTAACTGAGTTGGGGAGGGGGAAAAAAAAAGATATTTTCTTTTGGGAATAGCAGATATAAATCCTGGATTGACTACTTATTGAGATACATTGCAGAATAATATCCAGCCCCATGTCTGCGCTGGCTTATTTCTCTGCATGGCTACTGCTGAAACTAATGTTCTGGGTATCTTTTGTGAAGAACCAGATCTTGGCAACAAACCGCTGCTAGGAAACACATCAGCATTTTAAAGCTTGTGTACAGCTGCATTGAGATGGTTTTTCTGATGAAGAGCTTTGATCCATCAATCACCACATAAGCCTCAGCAAATATAGTAACTTTTTAGAAGCCTTTCAGGAGCTATGCCTTGTACTTTGAAGCGGAAACACTGGGAATACTCTAGAGTTCGGAGTTTTGCAGGGTAACATCATCCCTGGAACCATAACAACATTTGGAATGTACGTCCCCTCCCAAATCCCATATTCTTTTTCCTGTTCTTTGTTTATCCTTGTGAGATGTAACACTTTAGTTGGGAATAATACCACCTGCTTTGATCAAAAAGCAAAAGAATGATTTTTTTAATTCTGTAGGCTCAGAACTTAGTCAAAAACCAAACTGTTTCTGTGCAAGGCAAGTATTTTTTTATCGTGGGACATTTCTAGAGTCTTAACAATTTTTTTGTATCAAAAACTGGCAGAAAGTGAGTTGAGAGAGCCAATCCTGTCTGTTTTCTTTGTCTGTAGAGGTCAGTTACCAGATATCTGGAAGAGGATGCTTGGGTAGCAATAGCTCTGCTCTTACAAAAGCTGAGGATGTACATACTAACAAATCTGGCATGCTCGAGCTCTTTCTTAGCCAGACTTAGGCAGGAAACAAGGCTTATATAACTGCACCATCTGTCTTCCCATTAATTCTTAGCTGGAAGTAGCCAACGGGGTCAAACTTGATCGGGAGTAGAGATTTCATCAAATTCATACAAGCAGCAGGAAAAGGGACTAGAAAAGGGAGTAACGAGACCCTCGCTGAGGGTCTACAATGTCACAGTCTTGGGAAGGAGGAATTGGGCTTTGTGTGCTCCAGAGCGGATGCAAAACCTCAAACACCTGCAGAGTGCCTGTCCCAAGAGACTATGGCCACCTTTATAGTTGAAGCTGGCAAGCATTAGGGTATGGAAGTACATGCATTGCACTGGTTACTATTCCACCATCTTCCTCTTGATAATTAACATTAGTGGTTCAGCAGAGGGAGTCAGTGAGCAAGCTTTGTCCAAATGCTGAAGTTCTGCCCCGCTGGTCCATCTTGTGTTGCTCTAAGCTTGGTTCTGCTCTGTGGAGCCATCGTAATTTTCCCTGTCATCAGAAATATATCTGGGATGAGTTAAGTCTTCTGTTGTATATGGTTTGGTGGATAATGGGTATAATCAGAGGTTTCTTAAGTTGATGTGAGATTTTAGTGCAGTGATGGAACTGGCCTGTTTGCATAAATCAACTCTAAAAACGTAGTGTTCCATGGATCTCGCTACTAGTACTGAGAGAAGTTCACTGATGCTACCAAAGACCTTAACCCAACATCCTGAGAAAGCTCACTTAAAGTTAAAATTGTATGTGGAAACATTTAAATGGGAAAAGTCCAAAACTGGCAAGTAGACCTCTTGATCAAAGTAGTTTGTAGCAGCATGTGGTGTTGTAAAGTCTGCAGCTAGATTGGGACACACAGAGGCTAAGAGGACACTCAAGAGGCTCTAGTGCTTCAGTTGTTCCCCTCTGGGAACAGGGAAGTTGTAGTAACAAATTAGGGCTGGTCTAAGAATAAATAGGGCATTTAGATACAATGGTGTTTTCTATAATTATTGATTACTCATTTGTGTATCAGAAGATGTGACATGATACTTGGAACCATTCACCTTGTTTACTGGAAGGGGAGGGTTTGTCTCCCCGTGTGCTGTCAGGAAGTGGTTTGATAACACAGAAGAAATGTTCTCACGTCCCTCATTGTTTCCCTCACCACAGTCCTGTCACCTGTCTGACCAAGTGGTGACCAGTGACACAGCCCTGCAAGGTGGGGAGGGAGAGGAATGAATCTTTTCCTGCTGGTTTAGATCCCTGAGCTGAGTCACTGTGGGACCAGATGAATGCTGGGGTGGGAGCAGGCCTGCTGCTAGGGGAGCTAGCAGCTAAGTCAAATTTTAACACTAAATCGTGCCAAGGAGCTCCTCGGGCTTTGCTGCAGAAAATGGAGATGGCAAAACCCTCATCCTTCATAAGGCAGCCAGTGGACAGCTGTGATTTGTCTCTCGCTTAACCTCTAAAATATTTTCCTTAAGCCTTGTGAAATCTGGCTTTTTTTCTGAAATACTCTGGGGTGGGGGATGGAAAAGAGGAAAAACAAGGACTGTCCAGATGACCAACACAGAAACAAAGTGAATATTCAGAAGGCTTTTTTTTCAATCTAGATAATACTGTCCACTACCTGAAAAATCCTTCCACCACATAAAGAGCTTTTGTGTGCGTTCTCGCTGTCCCGCAGCTTTTCTCATTCTGAGCATGTAAACAGTTCTGCAGTCCTGCCTCGCTGAGTCACTGCTTTTTGCTGAGCATCCCCCGCAGAAGAAGCCAGAGACATCCAAAGCCTCCATCACCCAATGAAAAGTGCTGGAGATGTGCAGGTCCAAAAATAGTGATAGACTCAACCACAGCAGCACTTCATTAGCATCAAATGTGCTCTTTGCTTCAGCTGCCTAATAAAGTGATATGTAATTATAATAAAGCATCCTTTTGAGAGGAAAGAGAGAGGGATGTTGGCTTTCTCAGGGAACTGGTGATAAGATGCAACACTTTATTATCTACAGGCACCTATTTTAACCTATTGTCTGCCTCTGTGAAGTGACCTAATGTTCAGTGATCAGCTACGCAGTTCACCTGTGCTATAGGATACCTATAGGATGTGTGTTGTCACGCAGGGGCAGCTGAACCTTTTCCTCCGGCATCTTTCCATCTGGTCTCTGCTTTCCCTCTCCTCGTGGATCACCCAACTGTTGCCACTGGGATACTCAGCCCCACTTCTGCAAAAAGTCATTCTGGATCTCTCCACAAGCTCAATCAAGAATAAACAGAATTTGGGGACAGTTTTTTTTTTATTTTCACCACCTGGAGGAAGCTCTGCTTTAGCCTCACAGAAAACGTAGGCAAGATCAGCTGAGAAACCATTCATGGAGAAGAGCTGGCCTAGGCAGCCTCCCTCTAGCAAATGCAATATAACTCCTACTCTTCTCCAAATGCCAATTCCCTTCTCATTTTAAATTATTCAGGCATTAGAAACCACATCCAAATGGATTTTACTACCAGATTTTCTTTCAGATTCTCTGTATATTCTTCTTTCAGTGCGTTTTGTTTCTTGTCTTTCAGCAAAGAGGGCTTCCTGGTCTCCCCGTATTAAAATCAACTGTTTTTTAAGATCAAAACTGGTTTTTACCGTTTTCTACCTATCGCTTAAAACTGCAGGCAAGAAATTACCCTGCCCAGTTTGAAACTGGACAGCAGAGTTCTGCCCTGGCCCACCATGAAGGCTGTTACTGAGGCTCTTAATGTCCCACTAAGAGAAGAGCTCACACCCTTCTCAGGGGATTCAGCAGTTTACCACCCTACAAATATCAGTGGCTCCTTCGATTTTATCAGCTATCACTGTTACAAGATGGACACGTGGACGGTTTAGTCCAAGAGATGTAGAACTACAGAGGAGTCGTGGAAACTCCATGTCAGTTTCTTCTGTCATTAACGTCTTGAAGTAGCAGGTCACGTAAGTGATGTGGGTCCAGGATCAAGAGCTCCTGCTCCTGTTCTGGTTTGGGGACAGCGCTGAAGGTCCCAGTGATTTGTGTGGGAATGTGAGGATTCAGGAAGAGGGGAACTATTTACCTGGTAATTTGATTTCTGCAGTTCTCCTGCATTACAGTCTGTGCTAAGCACTTGACAATTCATTGTTTGCACAATCAGAGCAATTAAATGTTAAATCTTGTTCCTAATAGTTCTTGCTGGGTTTTTTCCTCATTGTTCAGAACAAAGCGAGCCGGTCGCACTGGCTGTAATCGACCTTTGCACTGAGTCACGCAGGGCTGGTCCATGATGGTTGTATGTGGAATTTAACATGCTTGCCAATGAGCAACCGTGACATTTCTTACTTGTTTAGTTGCTTTTTCATTGTTTAGTGATTTGGGGTTTTTTTTTAGACCAGTCTAGTTGCAACCCTCTCACAGATGAAGAGTCAGGAAACATTCTTGTTAGGTGACTGCCTTTTTTTTTCTCATTTTATCCTAGTTTTATCCCCATTAATTCAAGGTTTATCTTTCTCAGGGGAAACAACTTTACATGGTGGATTGTACACACAGCCAGTAACTTCTATGACCTACCCATGGTTCGCACCATACCAAACATAAATACTTGTTAGTAGTAATAATGATAAGAAGAGAGGAAGCAAGGTAGTAAAAATATTACTTAAGATTAAAGAAATCCAATTTTTTTTTTCAGCTATATTGACTTTCCATGTGATCCCGAGCAAGTAAGTTAATTTCAGTGAGCTCAGTGCTCACATACCTGCAGAACAGCACTAATACATTCTCATATCGGGTCTGAAGAAGTGTTTTAAACTTCTGCAGACACACAATTTATGACAATGCTCTAAAGTACATAAGAGAATAAAAAGTCTATCCTTGCATGACACTTGGGAGGGGATCTGATCCATTATTCTATTCTTCCTCTACTGAGATCATATCAAGATTTAATACTAAAAAATAGGAACATCGTGTCGTGTTCTGGCACAGGTGGCATGAAGAATAAACATTTTCATAGTCCTATTTATCAGGTGTAATGTCATTTTTTTGCGGAACTTAGTCCATTATATTTGCACAGGACAGTACAGCTAAACGATTTAGAGTCTCTGGTGACATTCTGTGTTTCCACATTTTGTCCAATTAGAGTTTCTAGCCCTTTGTCTGCTGATTTTTTTTTAATGATCATAATAAACAACTTCTCAGACTTTACATTCACTGAGCACATTGGCCTCATGACACCCAACAGAGGTAAAAACTGCCATTATAACACCGAGAAACCGTACACAAAGGTAAAATGATTTATTCAATCCATTGGAGTAAGTCAGTGGGATGCAGAGAACCACACCAAGTTGCAAAAGGAAAGGATTTAAACCTCATGAAGAAAATAGGAGACTAAACCAGAAGCAATTCCGTCTTGATCCATTTTGTCAGTCCTACCTGATAGAGAGGTTTTCCACTCTCTTGACAGATGCACTAAGGATGTAATTGTTTGTAAATTTAAGGCTTTCAGATATCGCCATGTGCTATACATGGTATCCTATTGTTCAAAATGCCTGTTTTCACATGAGGAAATAAAGCACAAAGATAAAATGGACAAAGCCAGTCCTAGGCAGCAAGTCCTTGATATACAAGGGAGGAAGGTTATTTTTCAGAACAAGGAAATATGAAGGCTCTAAAAAGAATGATGCACCCTCAAAATGCTTCACTGGAGATGTTCAGGTAAAATCAGTATTAAAATTACTGGTGTGAATGTCTTGCTAAGCTGAAATTAAGATCTATGTCACGGAATTTCATAGAAATCAGTGGGTGACCATAATTGTCCCTTAAAATAAGCACAAAAATAAACAAATGCCCTTCTAGAATTGGGGAACTGAAACAACAGCAACTATTACTCAAATGACAGGCACATGGCAAAGCTTCTGTACATTGTCCATTATCCACATGGCTTCCCTCTGGACTGACAGAGAAAGCGCAAAAAGGGCATTTGAAACCTGGAGCTTTGTGTTTGTGTGAGAGAAAAAAAATACCCACACATGCACATAGTAGGGACACAGAGTGAGAAAAAAGGAAACTGCATTTTGAGGCTGCTGATGCAAGAGAACTTTTTTTTTTTGGTCAAAATACTGGCTTGGGTCAAAGAACTATGAACAAAAATCTGTGGTTTACTTAAGCCAGCAGTCTATAAAAGAAGACTTTTCATGCTTTGTAAATAAACAGGACTTCATCAAGACGATGGCTAGCATCACCGTGTAACTGTCTTCTAACGCAGGCAACCCATTAATCTCCAAAAGAGCTAACAGCTTGAATTAAAAAAAAAAAAAAAAATACAAATAACATCACAAATTATGTGACTTGGGCTTACTTGAAATAGCAGCTGATTTCACAAGTACCTGAGAAGTGTCCCCCAGCATGAGCAGCCGTCTCCTGGGGACTGATAAGAACACTCATTAGAATTTCTACCATTCTCCCCATCCTGTCACCTCAAGCTGCAACTTTTCACGTCATTCAACTGGCCACCGCACCAAGCCTGCATAGACTGGAAAATCAAGCCTAAAAACTGGCTTTTTTATGTGTTTGTCATGCCAAATCAACAGCCATATGACGACAATCTAGAAGAATAGAGAAATGCACACAATATACGTCACGTGGTCGCTGTACTGCACGTGAAACCTGGGCTGATGCTATTTGTGAACCTACACCCTAATGAAGGCAGCGATGCTGGTACCGTCCTCCAAACAGACGGTTGGCTTTGGGTGACTGACAGCGCTGCTCTCAGTCCTCCTGTTGAATGGTTGCTCGGGATGTTATTTTAGTTGAAGAGCAATTAACTGTTCTTCATGGTTTATCTGTAGGCTACTTGTGATGTTGTTCTTTTTAAAGAAACACTGCAATGTTGTTAAGCATGAAGTCAAGTGTTTATAAAACAATTCCAGGAAAGTCTGACTTTTACCTGTCAAGATCAGGATTTCATTAGCACTTGACATCCCACTGCAGCATTCATAAACTCAACTCTACGATATTTCAAATTAAGAAACTGTCCTACCTGTAGCAGCATGAAGATATTTTCAACCGTCCTGGCTTTATTGGGGGCCAGTCTGTGGAATTGTGAATTATTTGGCCTTCACTGGCTTAGGCCATCTGGCTGTAAGGAACAGAGGGAAAAGCAGGTGAGTCATAGTAAGCATGGGAAGATTGCACCTCTCACAGAAATCAGCACCATACATTCACTAACAAACCACAACAGACATCTACATCCTTTTCTGTTTGTCTCCCTCCTATTTTTATTCCATCAAGTTGTGACTTCATCGTATAAGAGTTCTCACTCTTCCTTTAAAAGTAGATTATTGGCTGGAAATTAGAGGAAAGAGATACTGGAAAGAACAGGAGAAACACTTCAAGAAAGCAAGGAAGGGGCGGTAGGCACTACGGGAAGAGCACCTTTGGAGATGTGGGCACTTATAGCCGCAAAACAACCCCACACAGAGAGCAAAATTGCTCTCCCCAGAGTAAAAGGCGTTCCAATTTGCGCTGCATGGTTTCAGTTCTCAATTAGTGGCTCTCGGATTTAAGTTTGTTTTGAATGTCTGTCATCGCTGAAGAGAAAATCAGTACAGACTACAGCATTTTCTCAGGCCAGGGATTCACTGACCTGGCTTCCGTTTCTTACAAGAAAGGTAGTTAGTGCTGCAACGCCTGCGAAAACCTGCTAATTAAGACTTCACAGGATCTTGGAACTGATTTGTGAATTTCAAGTAAAAGACAAAGATAATAAAAGTTCAAAAGCCACCTCATTTAAAATTCTCATTTTGAATCCTACTTTGGCTCTTTTCTTTGGTGTCCTGTTGTTTCAGGCTCTCTAGTGACAGTTCTCTCTTTTATAACACCCTTGCCAGTTCTCCTTACTTGGAGGTGGGCTTATGAAAGGTAAGTCATTTTTGGATGAACAACATGTAATGAGTTGTAGGTTTCATTCCCAATATTGACAAATCAGCATGAGCGATTGTAAAAAGGATGTAAAAAGGTACTAGAATACATGTAGTATAATTTAAAATTCTTCTCTATTGCCAGTAATGATATAAATAAGGATAAATAAATTATAAATAAAATATAAACTAATGTAGATGTCACAACAATATTTTTTCTGCAACACTATACAGACTGTCCCTAAGCCAGTTTTAATGATACGGGAGATTTTAAGAAAATGTACAGCTGGCAGAAAATTTGCCAGTAATTGAAATCAACTCATTCTGTGAATGAGCCATATTTAACAAAACCTCATTTTGAAAAAAATTAAGTACAATGTTAAAACAGATTTCTGGAGTTTTCATCTCAATATTAATTTTATTCAGCATCAAAATTATGATGAAATTATATCAAATAAAAATAAACTAAAACAATATGACGTGTATTAAACAGAAATCTTACACAATATAAAGTAAAATTGGAATAAAAAGAAAACTGAAATAAGTTAATTGTCCTGAAATGTACTTTTTCCCCTGAAATGTTATATCACAAATGTCAAAATTTCAGCTTTTTATTCAGATTGGGATTAAACATTTTTGATAAATATTCTGTAAAACTTTGCCAGGTTCTCAGTCAACTTTGAGACAATGTCTGTGAAGGGCCATCCTGATCGGGAGACAGAACTCATTTCTCCCACAAATGTTTTCCACTGAGGGTGCTGAGAGCCTGGCCCAGGTTGCACAGAAAGGTGGTGGATGCCCCATCCCTGGAGACATCCCAGGCCAGGTTGGACGGGGCTCTGAGCAACCTGAGCTGGTGAAGATGTCCCTGCTCATGGCATGAACTGGATGAGCTTTGAAGGTCTTTTCAACCCAAACCATTCCGCGATTCTATAAGTTTTGTGAAATACAGACCTTGCTCATCACAGCTCTTTTTCAATATAAAGGAATATGAACTTCACCTCCCCACCCACCCTGTGAAGCTAGTTAGCTAGTTAACCAGCTGACTGGTTAACCAGGGACAGATTTCCCCCAGCAGAGCATTGGTGACCCATCCCCAGGCAGCTCTTCGCCTCCTCAGCACCTGCAAATTGAAGATACGATGCTTCCCCGCCTCGCCATGCAGCTGTAGCTCCTGTCCCCACGCTTCACGTTTCCTTTGGTGATGTGAACATCCTCATCCTCCCCCGGGAAGCCTGATGGCAGGTTTGACAACATGCTTCAATCAGCGCTGAATGAAGGTTTCAGGGAGTTTAATGAATCAGACAGCAGCCCCGGCGGATCACCGCACCCGTCTCCCGGAGGAGCTGACATCCTGTTTGCCTCTTCTCTCACTGGGGCCTTGCACTGGGACAGCAGCATGATCCAGTGGTTAATAATTCTCATTTTCTGTATGATGTACCAAGATTGACTTTACATTGTAATTCCCATCAAAATACAAGCCTGAAGTGTTCATACTATTTAATGTAAAGGAGGAAAATAAGTTAAAAATGAGAGGGTTTTAACATGTTTAACTGATTCGTTCTCATTTTTTAATTACTGGAGACTTAAAATTATAATATATGGCTGTGACTCCAAGTGGGACTAACACTCATTTTACTGAAATTAAAGCTCAGGTCTTTTAACACAAAATAGAAAAAAATTGATATTTTAGATGTCTGCTTTGGAATGGACAGCTTTGAGAACCAAGGAGATGCTCCTAGAAGAAAAAACAAAAGTCTGTATGTTCCATGTCAGTAACCAGAATTCTTTCTTGTTATCAATGAATAGTTCTCAAAGATGGAGATTTGCAGGATTAATATTTTAAGCAATTTAGTTGGAAAATTAGAGGAAATTATTGAAATACAGATGTAGAAACTTGAACAATATCTTGAGAGTGTAGTAGAAAATCAGCTTATGTAACTTTTTCTTTCCAAGAGTTTTATATAAAACCTGATGTAAAATACACAGTATGTATGAAGCTGGAGATACTTCCAGTGAAAGGTATGTTTGGGATTTGCATCTAGGTATCAGCCTTATCCCTATACTGACCACTTGCAGCATTACAGTAGCATTGCCCAGCAGCCCTCCTCTCTTTTACAAGAGGAAGAAAACACTACTGACCTTGCAGCCATACATCAATCAAAAAACCTACAGTTCGTAACTCGTTCTCAAGAGCTAATTTTAAAATCCTCAGATCTCAACCAAGCTGTTAGAGATTTTGTCAATTTAACATTACAAATCCCGAGAAACACTTTATAAAGTAGGCCTTGTAATAATTTCTATTAATTACAAAAATCCATCTTGTTACATTTATACTTTTACAATATTGAGTAGAATATTTTAGCAGACTTTTTTTGCATTTATTTTTTTCCTCATTTTACTGCACCACTTTTCAGGAAGGCTGAATTTTAAAACAGTACCGAATAGCTGTATTTAAAACCTACCTATTTTTGGATATTAATAATGAGTCTTCTGAGACATTAGAGATTCAGAAATTCAGGACAACCACTAAGGGGTGTGCTCAGCTCCCAGTCACTCTTCCTCACTGATGGGCAGCATTTAAATACTTCCCTCCATAAAAGGCTTCTTGTGTTAGGTTCTTGAATAAGAAAATGAGGCACGAGATTAGTGAGAGTAATGCTAAATGCCAGCTTGTTTTGTTTCTGCATGTGAAATACTGCAAACAGAATTTAAGCGTGAGTTGTTATGTCATTTACAAGCCCAGTATGAGTCAACAATACCATATAGCTGCAGAGAAAGCAAAGATGATGCTGGGACACTTACCAAGAGTATTGCATCGAAAACACGGAAATCTGCCCAAATCATTTCACGCTTTTAAGGCTTCATCTAAAGTACCAGCAGCTCAAGAGAGATGTGGACAAGTTGAGGAAACCCCAAAGAGCAGAAGAATGTTCAGACTTCTGGAATATGTGGCCTACAGAGAAAGTTTGAAAGGACGGGGATTATTTAGTGCAGACATGACGGAGAGGAGTTGTGGTCACAGCCTTCGCACATGAAAAAAGCTGCGCAGAAGAGGAAGGAAAGAAACTGTTGTTCTGTCTGCCTACAACAGCTGAAAAAAAAAAATGAAAAGCCTCAAATTACAGTAACACAAGTTCAATTAAGCATTAGGAAACTCTCTAACTGTAATGACAATTCAGTAATGGAAGAGATGGGACAAGTATGTGCCACAAGTAGTGTAGTTACACCTCGTGTCACAGTACCGGATCAGGTTGCCTCTAAGAAAACATTCCAGCACTTCTATTATGATTCTATAATTTACATTTCTTTCACGTCCAATTTAACTAAGGCTATGTTTGTGAGGTAGGTGATTCATACTCATGTTTCCTATAATAAAATTGTCCTTATTCATTTTAATAAAAATCTCTTTTGATTTGTTCTTCCTTCCTCAAGCCTACCTTGGTACCAGTCAGAGCCTTCCTCAGAGATTATTGCTAATATATCAAACTGAGAAAAACGTGAATATTTTTCCTTTGCAACTAAAATATATTTCTGAAGTTTGATTTTTTTTAAATTTCACTGCCTAGTTTGTTTTTTCTGTGATTTTTTCCCACCTCAGTTCGCGTGAGTTTTTACCTGAAGAAAAATGAAGAAACTGTATTTTTAATCATAGTTAGTGTGCCAAGAAATGCCAGTATTCCTAGCATTGTGGCCTTATTAATGATGGCATTCAGGTTCACTAAATAACTCTGCAAGGCAGAGGAGACAGGTTTCTGGGTATGGAAATCTGGTTATTGCAGATCACATAAAAATAGAAACTATTTCTTCTGTTTCTTAGTGCCACAATGGTCATTAAAACTCAGACTGCCACTTCTAAACGACCAGAAAGATGTACAGCAAAGAGTTTCCACCATACATTATAGCTGTTAATACAAAATTAAACTGGAGAGTGAGACAATGGTCCTTTAAATTCCATTACCTAATAGGCAAATAAGTAGTAATTTTGAGGCAAGAATGGTGAATTTCCATTTCCATCTCATGGGACTGAACTTTTGCCCATAGACCATGAGCATCTTCAGGTAAATCTCAGTAACCGTGATCCACAGAGATGCACAAGGGCACATTCAGCTGCAGGACCGGGGACCTACATGTAACGAAGCTCATTCCAGAATTGGGTCTCCAGAGGCGGATGCGACCGCAGCCACAGCAGCAGCCACCCACCTGCTCCAAAGGAATTAAAGCAAAAGACTGGTTTTCTCTACAAGCGTATTTACAAGTTAAGGATTTTATTTCTTCAGCTCGATGATTTATGTCACAAAGTTATTCTAGTCTGGTTTTTAAGTCGCATCATCTCCCATAATGTAGTACAAGACTTCTTTGTAGTTACTGCAGTACACCTCTGAATACTACATTGAAGTTACTGTGGATGACATTTTCTGATGATGGGTGGAACAAAAATGTTTTTTTTTTTCATTATATTATACAACATCTTCCGCAGCAGATGCCAGAAAAGCTGCATTATATTTGCTGAATTAATTACAGGGCCCCAATACCGAACTTTTAATGTAGAAAGCTATGTCAGCATTCCATACTATGTAAGCCTACAGATTGTATAATTCCTGAATGGCGGGCAACTAAAATAATTTAGTAAATGTTACATTTACTAGTAATTATTTTATTTGCCTGCACTGAGGCAGGACAGGACACATTTCTCAGTTTTATGGCATTAGATTAATTCAATAACTGATTTTAAACTTTGAATTGTCAAATCAATACAATTCAGAAGAAATCCAAATAAGCAAATAAATAACTATAAAATGGTAAACATCCCCTCTGTTTGGCTTGGGATGCCTTCACAGAAATCCAGCTAAAACGTTTGCATCATTTCCAGTTCCCAGTTAAGTGGTCTGCTTTCCACTCAAGGGCAGCTCAGGTTACTCACAACACAAAACCACATGTATCAGGATCTTGCTGTAAGAAATTACTCACCAGCCCCCAGTCGAACGACAAAGCGCAGCCCCTGACCCCTGTCAGTATATAATTCAGCAACACACCTCTTTCTGTGCTCCGCCTGGTGTGAACGCAATCGCAGTTACACACGCCACTCCTCCAGCTCCGAGTCAGCTCCCTGTTCAAACATAAGGCCTTGGATTGTATTTCAAAGCAATTAGTGGATTGAATCGACAGCTCTATCCAACCCTGATTCTCTGTCTGGGAGCTACCGTGACAACCATATTCCTCTGGGATAAAGCTGTCCAGAAGGCCCTGGAAAGAGCACGTGAGAGCTGGAGACAAAGAATTTTCAGCCTGGGGGTTACCCGGCCTTTGGAGAACAACAGATACATCCAAAACTCAGCCACCTCTGCAAAACACTGCAAATCCTTTCTGTTGACAAGCCTTCCTGGCATAAGTGTTGCTTGTGAACATACCATTTTGCTCCCAGCTTTGCTATTTGTATTGATTTTGTGGAAGATGTTCAGCTAGTACGATGATAGTACTACAAAAATTTAAAGACAGAGTTTTTTTCAAGGTTATTCCCACTAAAATGTATACACACTTCGTTTATTCTCCTCTATTCCTGCCTCATGTGAATGAATAAAAACAATGGAAAACTCCTAGTCTGGTAATAAAACAATAACACCAGTCACTATCTTGCAATGAAATACTGTGACTAATCTTAACCTCAGTGGCCTTCCCATTCCTCCAAGTAGACCTCATGAGCGCAGCTTATCTCAACTGCCAGAACTCAGCTGCCATGCCCCACCTGCCATAAAATCTTCAAATTTCAGCTTTCTCTCTCTTCTGAGCATTAGCAGGGCTCACACAGGAGGATTGGGGTGGATTTCATATCTATGGGTATGTCCATCTGCAGCCATTGTTCTGTGTCATGTCTTGACCAAAAATAACAGACGGCCATGAACAGTCTCTCCCCAAAAAAACCCTTCGATACCGACTCTCTGTAATCTCCCTATGCAAAAATGATACTCTCTAGCACAGAGGCAAATAATATATGTTTCTATAATCAAACCAAGCCTGGAGACTCTTCTGCTGTCCAATGGCAGTGATGTGCTACCAAATATAGTGTACTGAGCTACCATATAGACCTGTAACAAACCACTTGTATAAACTTACCTGAACCCTGTGTTGTCTGAACTGGCCTCAAAGACGAAGTATGCAATTGTGTGAATTCTCATACTGCTGAATCTGTGATATGAAGACGCTTTGTGTGGGTCCTACGTTGAGTGGTGGCCCATTACATGGAAAAAATGCTTCTTCCCTACCAGATTTAATAGGACATAAAGCATTGGTGGTAGATCTCATTTTACTACAGCTTTGAATACACTTTTCCTCCAATACCACAGCACATTTGTCATAATGCACTAATGTATTAAACAATTTAATCTGATCAAACAGGTAAATAAATCTGTAGCACTCCGTCTCTGTTCTGCTGTGTACAGTCACCGGTTAATGAAAAGCAGCCACTTACAACAGGAATCCCCACAGTTAATTAAAAACTAAAAATATTTAACATTTATCATCGTGTCTTTGTCGTTAACATGATTTGTCTCACAAGCACGTACTTTGCTGAACAACCAGGTACAGCTGCCTGTGACACTTTGTGCCTCTCTGAACAGGCTCGGGTGCAGGGCTGAGGCACCCGAGTGTGAAATGAAGCTGATGGCAACGGGGGAAGGTTACACAATGGTACCCAGAAGAGACTGAGAGGCAGAAGGGTCAATTTTTCTTTGGATCTCCTTTTTCCCACACACACTGTGGTGTTGTGAACCTTTTGCTTCATGCCCTCTGGCATCCCCATGACATGGGTAACTCTGTAGGTTGGGATTTTAAGGGACGTACCTGCTTGCTCACAAGTCCTTCTGGACAAGGCTTGCTGGGAGGTGACAGGATTCTTTCGAGGAGGTGACGGAAGGGTGGACAAGGGAGACGAAGGGAGAATGAGAGGGCATTATAGAAAGAGAAGGGAGCTGCCGAAAAAGGGGTGACCGGAGGTGCCAGCAGGGCAAGAAACTACCCTTTGGGGACCGTGAGGTCCTTAAGGAAAAAAAAGAGTAGTTTCAGAGGGGCCCTGACTAGCCAAGGTGAAGCTGAAATGAGAAATTATGAGAGGAACGGCCACACCCTCGGGGTAAGGCACTCAGGGAGCAGCTCACGGGCGATGGGCTGAGGGATGGCGCCTTTGGGTGAAGGAGGCGCTGAGGGGAGCGGCCATTGCGGGAGGGGACGAGGCGCTGAGGGGAGCGGCACAGGCGGAGAGCGCGGCTGAGGCGATCGCCCGCCAGTGCGGGGCTGAANCCGCCGGGGGGCGGGGCCCCGCGGGGCTGGGAGGGGGGGAGGGTGTATTGTTCCTCGCGCGGTGCATGCCGGGCCCGCCTCAGCCCCCAACATGGCGTCGCGCTGTCACCTGTGTGTGTGAGGAGGGAGCGGGACGTGGTGGCTGCGGGCGGGCACGGCGGCTCCCGGAGGCCCCCGATCCTCTGGCGCCGCGGTGGCAACGCGCCGCTCGTCGCTGCTCCCCACCGCGCTCCGGCTGTCCGGTACCCAGGCCGCTGGGGACCCCGCTGCCTCCGCCCTGCCCCCGCCATGGGGGGCTAGCGGGACCCGCCTCGCCTCAGCCCTGCGGAGCCCCCCCGCCGGCCGCGCCATGGGGTCTCCGGCGGGCGCCTCGGCCACGGCGGCCACTGACTCGGCCCAGTGGCTGTCGGTGAAGGAGGAGACCATCTTCCTGCACGACGGGCTGATCCGGGTCACCGACCTGGCCGAGCTGCCCAGCGAGATCATTGGGGTGGCCGAGCCCGGGGACACCGAGCTGGAGGTGAGCGGGGCCCCCGGGCTGAGGGGAGGACTGGGGGCCGGGGTGAGGGGATGGCGAGGGGGGTGTCATCGGGAGGGGACAGTGGCGGTGGGGCCTGAGGAGAGGAGGGGGATGAGGAGGATGGTGTTATTGGGGGCTGCAGGGAGGATGACTGGCGGAGGATGGGGACACCGGGATGGAGAACGGTGGATGCGGATGGAGGGAGAACGATGTGGAGTATGGAACTAGCTGGTACTGAAGCAGCCTACTTGTTTTAAGTTAATCTGATTTATTTGGTATAATAACGAAAGTGGAGCTGGGCAGGAGAGTGGTGAGGCCCTGATGAAGATGGAGGGTGAAGTGTTGGTGCTGCCTCCTTGTTTTGCATCAGTGGGGTTAGGAAATCCGAACCACACTCAGTGTGGCCTTTGGCTCATTTACTTTTATTTATGGTTTTGTATCTTTTTGCTGTTACTTTTAGATGGTTTGTAATTAATCAACCTTACAATAAGATGCTCAGGGTACTGGGGTGCCTGGGTGTTTTATTTAGGCCGTGGACAGTGACCATTATTAAAGAACCTGGAGGGCAGGTTCCCTTCCCTTCCACCTTTGTACCTTCTCCAATCTGCTTGTGGCTTTGACTGCAGGCGGATGGTACAACTGCTTTATCTTGTGAGGAGATGGTGAAGGACTGAATGTCACGGATTGTAGGTTGCATCTATTTTNACTGAGCCGCTGAGCCGGTCACCCCCGCTGCGGGGCGGGCTCTCCGGGGGCGTCGCCCGCGCCCGGGGGTGGCACCGAGGGGCGCCGGGGGGCGGGCCCGCCGGGGG